>JAHWFP010190645.1:36488-48746 GCA_023313725.1 Lithobius niger
ATTCGGTTGTATATTCCTTGTTTGGCAGGTCAAATATTCGGTTGTATATTTGGTATTCTGCAGGTTAAGTATTTGTTTGTTTATTCGTTATTCGGCAGATAAAAGTATTCGGTTGTGTATTCGGTTGTATATTCGTTATTTGGCATGTTAAGTTTTCAGTTGTATATTCGTTATTCGGTAGACTAAGTATTCGGTTGTACATTCGTTATTCGTCAGGTTAAGCATTCGGTTGTATGTTTGGTATTTGGCAAATATCGTATTCGGTGCTTCCCTATCCACATCTTTCCAGTTTGCACTGCTATTCTATGACGTGGCCCTATGGCTAAGGCTGGGTGCACGTCAAAAGCTAAAGCTATTCTATGACGTCTGTTGATATTGAAGTGCCATTCCAAAGCCATTCAAATTACCATCGTAACGTATGTTGAAACATTTGAAAGGTTCTCCTGTAATGGAATGGAAGCAGGAATATCGGGAATGTATACAGGGTATTTTAAAATTCGGTACCCGTCAAACATTTTATTTTAGTCCAAAAGAGGAAACTCTTTCTCTCGCTTTGACTTGATGAAACATTTTGTACTTTGAGAGAGTACAAAGTGTAACAAAAGACGTACGTACTTCTTTTTGAAAGATCAAATTCTTTTCCAAGTCAACGACCAAAAAAATATTGGACTTACAAAGTAGGGGTACTTCTTTTTGAAATACCGTGTATGAAAGTCTTACACTGTCCACACACGATTTACTATTATAGTCCCACTAATTGCGCGCATTCACTTTTCTCCAGTACAAAAACGTACTAAAGAAAATTCGCCCCATAATGTTGACCGTGTATGGAGTGTCATAAAACCAGTGTTCTTGATTTGTAGTCTCAGTACTATTCAGGAAAAAATTGTTCCGTGTGTGTGCGTGTGTGTGGCTGGTTGGGGGGGGGGGGGGGTTCGTTCACCGGTCCTTTGGTGACCGATTTCAGAAAGGCCAACTTGGTAGTCCGCATTTGTGTATGAATAACGAAATGTCCCACCAGCAATACGCCCTAAACAGCCACTGACCATTGATAAGGTTTCTTTAAGCCTTATCAATGCTAAAATAATTAGAAATCTCCCAAAAAAGAAACTTGTTAAGGATTCCGACGAAATTCTTGGGCAGTTTGAAATCGTGGTGTTAGCGCCAAGCCCTTTCCTCCGAGAATAGTTCGAAGGTTAAGTGAGAGGACAATTTTCAAGTATTTAATTTAACGTTTGAAGTCTTAGTCTGTGGGATTAAGTTGGTAAAAGACCTTGGCGTTTGATATCATGACTTCAAACGGTCAAAGAGCTTGCAGGGAATCCTTGACAAGTTTTGTTTTGGGGAGATATCACATATTTTCGGTCCAAATTGATGAGCCTTTAGGAGATATCACATATTTTGGGTCCAAATTGATGAGCCTTTATGAGATATCACATATTTTGGGTCTAAATTGATGAGCCTTTAGGAGATATCACATATTTTGGGTCCAAATTGATGAGCCTTTAGGAGATCTCGCATATTTTGGATCCAAATTGATGAGCTATACTTTTCCTAAATCTAACGAACTCTCATTATTTTAGCAGTGGGAAAAAAGAAGCGATTCTTCGTGTTCATTGTGGTATTATTGATGGAAAATGCCCTTAAAATAGTATTGAAATTGATTGGTAACTTTGAATTTACGCTTCCCCTAACCCCCAAGCCGGCAAAAGGCACACTTTAACTACAGCTATTTGCAAAATGTCAGCCTTATGCACGGCATAAGAATTTATTTTTGGGTAACTAGCTAGGTTATTTATGTCTTTTTTCAACAAGAAATCGTTAAGCTGTGTCACGAATAGAGGTTTTTATGTTGCCAGGAGACTATAAAGTTTCCTGATGATCAAACGAAGTTGCAGCCTTTTGTGTCGCATTATTTTTCCTCAGATTCCTGAAAACAGCCACTAGACCTACCTTAATTGTAAAACACACAAGTGTTTAGTGGTCGCCATACTAATATTTAACTGGATAGGTCGGAGTCTAATGTTGTCGCTGAATCTTGGCGGGCGTCACACTAGCGTGTGTCTTAAACTTGTAAAGATTGCTTAAATGTAGTAAACTTATGTTAAAATAACCGTCACTGAAACCCCGGTCGTACCGTAAGCAGGTCAAACAAAACAGTGACTATTACACTACTTGCACGGTGCACCGTTTTATCCCCCTCCCCCCCCCCCCCCGACGTTCTAGATGAACAATACTTTTTGGACCCTTGTCCGAATGTACAGTTCCAGTAAAAAAAAAAACGCGCCCTTTTTCGTTATATCGAGGGTCGTAATAACAACCATGGAGAAACTCAATTATCTCTGAAACTACTGGACGGATTTCATGAAACAAAGACTGAAATGCTTATTGGATCGTCTACTGTATTTCTACCCTTATCAAATACTACGTTAACTGACTGAAAATGATCGGCCGAGCGAGAAAAATTTAATGAAATCTGATATCTCGAAAGCCAGTGGAAGGATTTTCATGAAACAAAGACTGAATTGTATATTATATTTTTCTGCTGAATATTGCATGTCATACGTATAGAAATATAGCATTATCATAACAATTAATCCAGTTTTTGTTTTATTCAGTTCCATCTGGTAATTTATGAGATATATTATTAGTTATCAACTCGTGTTGCTCGCTCGGCCAATTATATTTGGCTACTTACCATTACATGTCATACGTATAGAAATATAGCTGATGTCATAATAAGAAACCCAGTTTTTGTTTCATTCAATTCTGTCCAGTAGTTTTCGAGATATCAACATTTTCGTTCAGTCACATACATTAATTCTGTATAACGAAGGCGTTTTTTTTTTTACCGGAACGTACCTGTGAAGTACACGCATTTCTTGTTGTGCGTACGCGGAATGCGAAAAGAGAATTGTTTCACTCTTATCACTTACCCACACAACGAATTAATGTCGCGTTAGAGTTAACGTCAATCCTATCTTTGGTTCCTGCCAGCTAGGAGCAAACAGGTTATTCAATAGAGCGATCTGTAGACCTACATAGGTCAACTTACTTAGTCATTTTCTACCTTTTTTGTCGCGTGATCACGGACGAACACACCTACGGTATGCTTTTTTCGGTTCCTTTCTGCTTCTCCTTGTCTGTTATAGCCTACAGCAAAAAAAAAACACCAAAATTCAGAATGTACAGAAGGAACCCACAAGGAGTTGAGTGAGAACATTAGCCGAGACGTTTGGAATCACATCTGATTCACTTTCCAGAGGAACCCTTAACTAAAGAAACATGTCAACACAAATCAGGCTTGAGTAGCCAGGAGTCACGCCAAGATTACATTTAAAAATCTAAAATTTAGAAAAAAAATGTGTGTGTGTGTCAGACGGAACTGGGACACAGTTATAACAATAACAGCAGAAGGACAAAGGTGTTATCAGTGCCTGTCACACCTTTCTCCCTCTGCTTTTATTGTTATAACTGTGTCCCAGTTCCGTCTGGGCTCACGCACATTTCTTCTAAATTTTAGATTTTGAAATGTACTCTTGGTTTGATTCCTGGCTTCCCTCAAGCCTGTTTTGTGTTAACATGTTTCTTTAGTTAAGGGTTCCTCTTGAAAATTAATGAGATGTGATTCGAAACGTCGAGGCTAACGTTCTCACTCAACACCTTGTTGGCTCCTTCTGTATATTCTCCTTGTCCGAGCACCAAGAAAATAATGTGTACGTGGAAAGGGGATTAGATAACACTTACCGCCTTTAAGCCGATTAAAAACTGTTACACTAACTGTTCCTGGTACGCGGAGGCTTGGAGTAGTGAAACTGCGATCAGGCTGAATTCTGGCCTCCATCCACAATGAACATTTTTAAACTGCATTGATTTTCGACGTTTTGGGCTTTCCAAAAGTATTCGTTTTAATTCGTGTTTAAATCTTCTCAAAATATCGAACTTTGACAGCAGTACGTATTTACTGTTGCAATTTATACTGGGTGTACCAAAAATATACTACAAACTTTGGGTGAATAAAGAGGGCACGGAAACAAGCAACCATCCCCTCCCCCTCATCTGTCCCCTCCCTAAATGTCCCCACCCCCTACATGAGCCGCCCAAGTCTAAAGTGATGGATTTAAGTTTGCACCATTGCAAAGCATCTGCAATGCTGTGAACGTTTACCAAGTTATGTTCTGATGTCTTCAGGCGTCTTTGGTTTTTCCCGAAAAAATTTGTTTGTTAGCAAAACTTCTACATCTGTATGTGTGTAACGGTTCATTTTCGGATCTGGGTTTGTTAGCAATAATTGCTTGTTTCCCTGCTGGACTGTCCTGGTAGGTAGCCTATTGCGTGGTGTTCCCCCAGCAGAGTAACGTTTTAAACACAGCTTAATGCAGGCACAGGAATGAACGTGTTTATTAGGCATCCAAGCCTTTTATAACAAGTGTCATGTGACACACTGATCATGTGTCACATCTATGGTGAACAGTGCCAATCAGAGTTACTTGGTGACATAGTATGGCACTCCTATTAGTGTGTTAAACTAGGATGGGTTAACGTAAGGAAATAAGGATTGCTAATTACTGTGGTGTCACAAGTGACGACACCACACATGCCCTCTGTAACTACCCTACGTTTGTCAGTGTATTTATGGGGCACTGTGTATTTGTATTAGGTATTATTTTTACTCATGCGATTTATTAAATGCTTCGGAAAACGACCGAAATCATCATATATAAACAAACCAGTGGAAAGCAAACGAATCATTCAAAGTTTTAAAAAAGTTTGTTTTTGAAACAAACTAATTCCTTATTTAATCAACTTAACGACAAGTTAAATGTTAGACGTAATGAAACAGGCGGATTTACACACGAATTAAAACATTGTTTTTTTTTCAAACACCGTACAAAACAATGTTTTAATTCGTGTGTAAATCTTCACAAAATGACGCCATTTGATAGCGCATATTGATCGAGCGTTAGCGATACGTATCTATTGTCAGCCTGCAGTTGGAAAGGCACTTACAAAAGCACCGCCAACAAGAAGGACGCACGCATTGCTCGCATGCACCGCAGGAAAGCACACTGGTTGGCGGACCGCCTGAAAAGCCCATCTCCGAGAACGAATCATCAGTAATCAAACGCTGCTGCAGGTTTGTTTCAAGAGTTGGGATTGTCATTACACGTTGTAGTGCCGCAGCTTTTAATTGACGTAGCTGAGTGCGCGCAAGGTGAATTTAATTTTATTGATGAGGCGGGCGAAGGGGAAGGGGGGGGGGGAAGACAAGTGTAGTTTGCTGACGCAGCTGAAGCTTGATGTTAAGGAAGCAATTTGCAGGACGAGAGTCGCTTCTTCGTACCATACGAAAAAGACGAAGATAAGCAAATGATAATTGTCCGGAAGAATCGAAAGTGAACATCATTAGCTGTTCCTTCGTCTTCTTGGCGGAATCTTAAGTATGTTAGTGCTAGAGTCCGTCGGCACGTTGCTTCCTTCAGCGGAAATCGAATCACGAATGGAAGATGATGGATGTGCGCTGCATCCGGGTCCACTGTGAGGCATCGTTTTGCCTCGCGTGCTAAGCGCTATTTTCGGCTTTCTTCCTGCGGACAAATGGCAAGCCGTTGTTAATGAATAAATGTTGGCTAGCAAATAGCTTTCGGCTAGCGAGAAGGACTCGGTGCTGAAATCCTTAAGGCGGGATAATTCTGGGAAAAATCAGAAAATTTGGTAAGCATACACAGAAAGCCAGTGAATTTCAACTATTTGCCCCCCCCCCCCCCCCGTTCAAAGTTTGTCCAGTTGGCAAATCAGTCGGCAAAGTTACATAATTTTTGGTCAATCGGCAAATCAGTCGGAAAAATTACGTAATTTTTGGGCTAGATGGAAAGTTATGTCGGTAAATTTTTGGTTTACACACTTCCAACTTTTATCCTTCATGACGTGTCTGATTAAAACGTCTATCTATTGCGTCTTCCCCGTCACTCCCCTACTACCGCTGATCTATATAGGCTACGTTGCGCATTACGTTGTTACAGTAGATGTGTGTCCGGAGGCACACCCTGTCTTAAAAATGAATAAGCTTGCCGTACAATCCAATTCTCCGTTTGCTGCTACTTACGAAATTAATTCTACAAGTTCAGCCTAAAAGCTGACAATTATACGCCAAAAATGTAAAATAGGCCTACGCTAACTCATTTTTAACCGGCAATTGTGATGGTTACTGCTTTTAGATTAGAGATCGTTGTTGCAGTGCGTGATAGAGGTGTGCGCCTCAAAGTCAACATTGGAAGTGGCAGAACTGTACAAAAGACCGGTTGCGACTACGTAGTCGCTTTAGCCGCTTGTTTATTTATTAACCCTTCATCGTGTGGTTCAACAACAACATCTACAAGACGGGGCAAAAAGTCAAGTCCCATGGCACATGCGAGTCTTGAGAGGGGGGCCCCGGGGACCTAGCGCAAAGCGAGTAGCAACAACCCCCCCGATGGTCAGCGTCCTCATTTCCAAACCGAGTGAATGCCAGTTGTAATCGGGCAACTAACCTAAGTCCCATTAAAAAAAAAAAAAGCCATGAAGAATATTGTAACACAGCAATAATGAAAGTAAACGCTCAACAAACACTTTCTCTACTCTAGTCTAGGGTTACGAAGCACGTCTGTTTGGCTCGTCGACCCACGGCAAAAGCCGAGGGAAGGTCGTTGTTAGGACTCGTGTGCGAGAGGGACTACAATGGAGACAGTCTGACGAGCTTTAGTTGCTCACCCACTTAAGCCAAGGTACAGGCGGGTTTTACGGAGCTGCATCTAGAGCGCAGGGAACGAATCACAGGCCAGGAAAGAGGGAACCAATCACACACGCCGCTGGATAGCAGTAGTTGTAGTTTTGACGCGCTCCCAGCCGAAGCCATGGCACCAGAAGGAGAGAGGGGTAATTTTCCTAGGTAATTCCAATCGGAAATTCCTAGGATCTGTTACATGCCAAAATCGACATGAACACGAGGTGTCACAGGGCCCTACTTTTCCGAAAATGCCAGAGGGGGCTGAGGTCAGAATCACAGTGGTGCTGCCGGGAGTTCAAGCGTTTTTTCACATTTTTTCACATTCCCACTTTCCATTGTTTTGACATATTTCACAAAATTCCTAGGATCTTTTACATGCCAAAATTGACATGAGCACGAGGCGTCACAGGGCCCTACTTTTCCCGAAAATGCCAAGGGTGGCTGAGGTCAGAATCGCAGTGGTGCTGCCGGGAGTTCAAGCTTTTTTCACATTTTTTCACATTCCCACTTTCCATTGTTTTGACATATTTCGGATACCTGCTTTTAGTTTTTTTTTTCTCATACCGTACCTACTTTTCATATTTAAATCAATATTTCATCGTTTTCATATATCATACCAGTTTCACAATTCTTTAATACAAAAATTTTACTTTTCCGATAACCATTGTAATTTCTCTGAGCAAAAGTTACTCCGCCGGTAAGCCAACCAATTTTTTTTTCCCGTTTTCTAGCCGCAGCCATTCCTTATGCAATCCCGATCCCTAAATTAGGGCGGTTAATTTGATTGTTTTTACTTTGTTTGTGCGTTTTGCCTTTTTTTTTCCAAACCTACACTCGTATTTTTCACATTTGTCACATTATTTTTTACCACTGGCAAATATTCACATTTTTCACGTTTTTTCACACCGGCAAGCATCCCTGAGATCGAACCCGCAACCTCTCGCCCATGAAATGATCGTGCTAACCATTAAGCCACTGGATAGCAGCCGAGTGCGCCGTGTACGCTTTTTGCTGTAAATTACGCACAAGATGCACCTTTCTCCAAAAGTGTACATATTAACAGTATTGTGTCCTTCAAAAGGTTAACAATCAGTTGCCAGTTTGCTCGAAGTCATCCCACGTGGATTCTGAACAATGCTTCTGGTTCCGCCTAATCGAAAACCAACTGGTGGGAGATCAAGTCAGCTATCCCACTAGTGGGTTCTCACCATAATTAAAACGCTCGTGTGTACTGTTACATCAGTAACGAATGGAATTCCTTAACAACGGTGAACAAAGACGAACCGCTTGGCAATTACAATCACCAGGAACAAATGAACACGAGCCCACTCTGTTCCTGGAATCACCTAGCTTTAGAATATCGAGTAAAAGATGCTATCGCTGACTGATGTCACACTAATTAAAACTATTGTTTAAATGTACCTTGTTATTGTCTGAGTAAGCACAATCTCAGTCATAAAATAAACGACGAAAGAGTAAATACAAGTTTGTGTTCAGCATATCATAACCTATTACATTTTTGTAGTGGAATAATTTGCTTAAGTTTGTCTGGAATCAATGCTTCTCGTGATTTTTATATGATCTGAATGGAACGTACAGTAGTGTATCATCGAATTTTGGGCACTTCAAATTATTTACCGAGTTTTGCATACGGATTAATCGTTCCTGGTATAGATACCATTGTTTATGCAAATCTTACATGTCGCTTCTGCGTTGCTCACTATTGCTTAAATGGAACAACGATACATTGTTTAGATAGTGCAAATGAGACAAGTTGAGCAATAAGCACGTAATAATAGAATTTTTGTCTAGGAAAAAGATCTGCATCGATACTTGACGCGGCAGAAAAGTGTTCAAAATTCGATGACATTGATTTTGAACACTTCAAATGTCGCACTGAATTCTGTATACGGATTAATCATTCCTGGAAGATGCCATTGTTCCCTGTTGGTAGTTTCTGCTTCGTTTTTCTTCGTTTAAATTGAACAATGTTGCATTGTTGAAGCAGTACGTTTCATAAGCAATAGATAACACAGTTTGGGTTCGTGCTTCTTTAACAGCAACTACCAGCCATCTAAGCTGAAGAAGTTCGAATGAGGCATGTTTTGCACGTAACAACGTTGAGAACGAAACAATGGCTTTTCCATCCAGGAAGAAGAAGTGCATCATTCATTGCTTGTGTAGGAAAAAATGTGTTCAAAATTTAATGTTCACGACTGTACTTCACTTGCTGCTCGTGCACACACGTTTGTGTATATCCACGTTTCCCAACCATTGAGGCCGGGCCTCCCTTGGGAGGCGTGGAGCAACTGCAGGGGAGGCGCGAGGCGCTGCCGACGCCGGACTATAAGGGCGCATTTATGCAACGAATCACCTTTGCATTCTCGCAGCTAGAATTTAATCGTGCTAGAAAGGTGTGGTTGCCGTGGTAACAACGCTACCTAGATTAGCTAAATCCGAGATCATTTGAGTAAATCCTTACAATCTTATAATCAGTGACAATAAGACAAAAATTCCTCCTGATGAAACAATTTCCCCAGTCACTTCTGAACTCACATTATTGACTGTCTTCGTCGCGAGACGGCAGAGCTAAAATCGCCGCCATGTTGGTTGGAGTTTCAGATGATTTCTAGCTTCTTAGTCCGGGGCCGAGTGGTCATATTTTTCGTTTCGTGCACCTTTCGTGGTGAAAGTATTTCACCTGTTGGGACATCTTAAGGTACTCTTAGGCTTTCAAAAAAACTTTGGTTCCAGACTGACAATCATAGCAGGTGGCCGCCATCTTGGATTCAAAATGGCGGCTATTTAAAAATATTAAAACTCAGATTTCTACAAAACTAATTATCCGATTTTAATTTTTTAAACACCGTTGGAAAGGCCAGAATGAAAGCTAAAATTTATTTCCTATCAACTATGGTCCAATTCCGAAAGCTTTTGGAGCTATATAGATCCAAAGATTCAGTTGTCATGAAAATTGCTCTTTTCAAGTATTATTTTGTATATTACAGCTCAATGGAGAAAGATACCAACAAATACCATGGAACCTAATGTGGAACTTATTATTTTAGAGACCTTGGAACGACAGAAAACTCCTAAGCACCAATGCACTGTTTAAGATTGATTTCTGGACGTGATTTGCAACCACTAGAAGGCGAACCAACAGGGCATTAGTCTCTTTCAGTTCAACAATGGTGTCTTTCACCTTTACTTATTTTCTTGGCCTTGTGTTTCCACATTTTCATATTAAATTCGGAAGTTTGCCCCATGCGTTGCATTCATTCCTCAGTATCCTCTTTGCAACAAACTCCTCGTACATCTCCTGACCCACTTCATTTCTTGATACTACGTCTGCCTTCACTTCACCTGGTATTACTCTTTTTGTAATAATATTTACAAGTTCTTCAGAGTTGTCCTTGAAAGGGTTTGTAACCTCAGTTAAAACATTCATTAGTTTCTGTGTATGGTCATTGAGTCGCTGCAGCACTGCTGGGTTGTTTTCATGGTATTTGGCCTTATTAGAGGTGTGTATGCCAGTCAGTTCTTGCGATTCCCCGGCCAATCTTGACATCTCGGGGATTAGGAAGAAACGTGTGCGTGCACTTGTGTTTAGTGTAAATCCACTTATTCCTCCTAAAACTTTCATGCTGCGATTAATATGTTCTAAAGCATGATCACCACCAAGTGAGCAGAAAGGAACCATTTTCCCATTCACCACCAGTTGCCGTTTTGAAATTCCTGTAATAGTTGAGTTGAAGTATCGCCTAAACTTTTCATGCAACAGTGGAGCATAGTTCCTTTTGTCATGTGCAAAAAAATACTTAGCCAAGGCATCCAGCGAACTTAAGTGCAACTGCCAATCACCCATCCACACACTTCTAATAAATATGTAGAGTTCAATCACCATTTGCATGTATTGCAGCATAGCTCTGAACATAGGCCGACTTGAACCTGCTTCTTCAAATGTTTCAAGTCAAGATTCTATCTGCATGGACTCTTCCAACATAGCCGTCAATTCAGCATGGACAGTCGTTATCCTATCGGTAATACCATCTGCACATAGCCGGTACATTACTTCTAGTATTGTGAGATGTGCATGTACGCCTCTGCTGATATGTTTACCATCCAAAATCTGTCTTAGTGTTGTGGCACTGTATATGTTCGCTTCAACGAGGCATAGATCGATTCCGCTGTTTTTAATTTAATAGCGTATTGTTCGTAATAAGCAGGCCATGACAATGAGTAACTCTCCTGGACGCAATATAATGTTGGAAAGGTCGGTTCGGTGCATTTGGAATTGCTTGGTGGCCATGTACAATCCCACATCAAGGGATACAACAGGTTTTCCTTCCCCAACAACAAACGTAGTAATGGATTGGGCTTGTAACAGTGTGGTTAGTAAGGTTGACCATTCGTGTGCTGGTATAAGGGGTGCAGCTGCAACTTGTGCAAAAGCTTGGGTGCTGCTAATGAGGGAATGGTAGGCTGTCCATGTTTGAACATCTCTAGACGAGGGCTCTGTCATGCCCCTTCATTGCTAGACTGTTCACTCCCTGATGCATGCTCAGTTTGGCCAGAATCTTTGTCTAGCTTGTTCTCCATGTTTATTACAGAAAATGCTGATTAGCTTAATAACGTAAAAGTTCTTCCAAGTAACCAGGGTGCATCATGTTTGCATGCACTGGTAAAGTCTGTCCTTGGGGTATGTGTTTAGGCGGTGTACGAAAGGTATGTCGGTTTGGGTGCTTTGGGCATTTGGCATGGAAGCAGTTTAGTTGCTCTGCCTGTCAAGTCTTCATCTTGACTAGTCTTGTGATTATCAAGATTAGTGGTTGTGGTTTGTCAACGTGATCCGCAGGTTGATACATCGCCAGAGCTGTCACGTGAGAGGTACCTTCTCAGCAGTGGTGTCAGCAGGGCCCCCACATCCAAGTTAGGGGCCTAGGACTAACTACAACAGCGGGCCCGCCCATTTCCTGACTGAAATCGTAAAAAGGTTACACTATGTCTAATATTTGTCGGCCACAACTGTGCTTAATGGGTTGGTTGATTCGTTTATCCACGCTGCTTACGTTTGATGGCTTCCCTGCCTGACAAGCTGACAAGCTTGCTCTGCAGTGCTCCTGCTCCGTGCTCGTTGCCGTTGGATTGGAGTTGTATGTTGGGAGTATACAAAAAATTCGCAATACCCATAAATCGAGCATGTTATTCGTAGTCATCAAAACTCGTAATTGCGAACAAAAAATAGTTTTAGGCCTTACGGGCCCCTTGAGTGACCGGGCCTGGGTACAGTGGGTCCACCTGACCCCCCCCCCCCCCCCCTTGTGGGGACCCTGGGTGTCAGACCTGCAAACGCAAAATTGTCGTGGTTTGTGGGTGAAGCTAACATGTAGCAAAATGATCTGGAGTAGTTTTATGGCAGTGATGTCATCCATTGCTAAGTGGCACGATCTGCTGTCTTGTTTTTAAGTTTGTCCCAAAATAGCTCACGGATT
>JAHWFP010190645.1:73316-102415 GCA_023313725.1 Lithobius niger
ATCGTTCCCGATTGAATTCGATCCATTTAGAAGAGTACATACAATTATGTAGACTGTAATTCACTTGTTTCTTGCTGCCTGACGAAGATGGGACGACTGAAATATTTATTTTTTTGGACAATTCTTATCGAAAATGCGCGTTACTGATGAGTATTGACATTTTGAGTTAGTGCGTCATTTGTTTACATTAATATTTCTACCACTCAAAGTAGAATGGTCAAATTGTTTGCTCTTCATGGGTTCCGTTGTTAACTGAATCTTCCCTTTGTTAGCAGTGTCGATGAGCACTTGAGTTTTTGTCTCTTCGCTCGCTCATTTAGTGCCCGAGCCTTCCGTTGGTAGTTAGCTTT
The DNA here is from genome assembly GCA_023313725.1 of Lithobius niger. Lineage (NCBI taxonomy): Eukaryota > Metazoa > Arthropoda > Chilopoda > Lithobiomorpha > Lithobiidae > Lithobius > Lithobius niger. Next base: position 73,667 of record JAHWFP010190645.1, read on the forward strand.
TATGAAATAACTAACCTTGTAGGGTACCTTTAAAGTGTATAGAATTTAAATCTTGTTGGAGATCCGTTCATTCATTTTTATTTGAGTTTGGTTAGTCCAAGTGTTACATTGATAGTGAACAATAGGATTCTTAGCTGTTGCTGAGTGATGCTAACAAATTGCAGTCCAAACCATACTGAGTTTTTACAGTTCTCCCTTGAGTTTTTACAGTTGTGTGTTTTTGTGGTTCAAGTGACCAGTGCCTAAACGAGATTTGACGGAAAATTAAAGCAGGTGTATTTTTCTTATGCTTTTGTGGGTTAATTTGTTGGTGTCTAGTCGGAGAACGTCTATTTGGAGTGTACACCTACCCCACAAATATTCTGTGATGGATATTTGTATGTCTCAATTAAGGGTCCAACATGTTTACATCATCGTAGCTTAGCTGAATGGAGCTCGCACTGATTAGGCATGACTTCCAAAAACCCTTAACCTAGGAAAATTGGCAACATGTGACTTGGATGTTTTATTTTCAACTCTTGGTTAAAAAAATGTTCCACACATTGCGAAAATGCACGCGTGTACCTTTTGCAAGTGTAATTAAGCAGTACACTCTTTTTGTAAGACTTCACATCAGTTTTTTTTATGTTAATGCAATATTGTTATTATTCTGTCACGCCTAACATTACTCTTGCAGTGATCAAATCTACATTCTTATTTTAGGGTGATAGGTGATTTTAGGGTGTTCCTGATGTAGTGTCCAAGTTCTAAGCTATTTGTGGTTGGGGGAGGGGGAATAAGTTACGACCAAAAACTGTGTTTGCCATGCAGGTTTAGATGCTGAGCCCATGGTTCATAATTGTTGCACCCTATTGATGGGTACAATATTGCGTTGCCCCCCCCCCCCCCCACCCAAAACATGGGCTTAGGAGACTGCTCCACAAATTTGTTTGACAGCAAGGGGCAGTGACTCGCTGGTTGCTTTCGTATTTACCGTGCAGGAACCACTACTAATAAATAGTTAACTTACGAAGATGGAGGATCAACGACGCATTTGTAGAACTTTCTTTCATTTATTTATTTGAATGAAGAACACATGATTTGGTTACATCTACACATAAAAAAGGTTTGCTATTTACTTCAAACTTTGATCATTGAGAATCTAGGTACAGCAGGTAGTTACATGATGCAGTAGAAACGTATCAAAAGTTGGCACCCGGTTCATCCAATTCCAGAAATTAAGTTAATATTGAAATTCGAAGGGATTTCCAGTGCAAAGCTGTGATGAATTTTTACAAGAGTTTAAACTTTAAAGATGTAGTCGCACTTGTCTTCTGGGAAGGGGTTTGAGTCCGACACTTTTGGTTGTTCGAGAAGTAGAACCCTACACCCACAACATCGACTTGGCTTTCCCTCTACAGGGATTGCCCATACCGTGGATATAATTCACTGTCCCGCCGGGCACATGCAGCTTCCGCTGTCCAAATAGTAAAATGAGTGATCAATTGATGTCAAAAATCTCTCGAGCTTGCTATTTACAGAAGCAGGTATGACCTAACGTGTCTTAAGCGTGAACGCTTATTAGTAATAGGGAGCATACGCACTGGGTTGATCTAGGCGTGTAAAATTCGTATCCGTTTGTGTGTGATTTCACGCGACGCTCTCCTCGCCATCTGCTTCGAATACTTCCGTTTTCTCATATAAAACATTATGGAAACAAACACAAAAAAACAAGGGAGAATCCGTCGCTAAAAAGCTCGTTAAAACTCGACGATGTCCGTTACACGGCTTTAAACAGCGCTATATTTGACCATAGTGCCGTTTATGAGTTAATACAGTGAATCCTGAGACCACAGAGAACATTTGAGTAACAACCAATTATCACAAAAGCAAAAGCCATTGCTTTTAAAAAGTAATAAAAAATGTATTCGGCCACGTTGCTTATGATTCTACCGGACTTGATTTCATTTGCCAAGTTGGGATTAATTTCTGATTTAAACACGCATAATGAGATTTTAATACATAAAATGCATGCCAGACATGGGCAGTACCTTTCTGAAACCCAATCTTCCAACAAATGTTTACAATGATAGCGGCTGGGCGCAAATGGCGGTCACTGTTATTGTATTCCTTAACTTACGCCAAAGTTAAGAGGGTGAGGGAGGGAGAACGATGGGGGTTCTTAACATAAACACAGTTTTAGGAGATTAAAACCCGGTTTATTAAGTGGAGATGACAGATAAACACATTAAATCCAGAAGTGTGACAAGCATTCAGACCAGGGGACTGCTGCCAAGTTCATAAATAGTGATCTCCATTGCAGCGATGGTACCACACCTTAGATAGGTTTTCTTGGTTCATTGATTTTAAGGATTTTTGTTTAATTGTGCCGCTCTTTTTTGTTAATATATTGATTTCCTGTGCTTTAACGGTTTTTTTGCATTAATCATCTATGCAACAGCAAGCTAATCATAGAATGAATGAAAAACGTTTTAACCAAAGAGTCCAGTAACAACTTACGTTGTAAGGGTGCGAATTTTCGACAGAGATGTTTCTTTTTTAAAAACCTTCTGTCTTTTTCAGGCAAGTTTCGGTCAGTCTATTAAAAAAAAAACAAGCTAAACCACTCGTGTCTACACATTAATTCCAGAAGTGTGGCAAGCCTCCGAGGCAGGGGGCTGCTGCCAAGTTCATAAATAGCGATCTCCATTACAACAATGATACCACACCTTTGATTGGATTTTCTTGGTTCACTGATTTAAGGATTTTTTTTTTTAGTCTACCCTTTAAAGTTTTTTTTTGCAATAATCATCTACGCAACAAACCTCTCATCGTTATTATTTCTTTTAGAAAGGAAGAATATGGCAAGAATTGAAGTATTGACTTCGTAAACTGAAATTACGCTTTCAAAACTTATAAAGTCCAGACGTTAAGGCAAACCTTTTATAGAACTTTACATGAAACTGTTTGTTTATTGTTTTTCTTCTCTTATTTAGAAAAAGCATGCGAGCACTTTAGCGGTATCCTCATGCCTTCAAACCTTCGCTAGAAAACATGTTCGTCTCTTTGAGATATTGTATAGCCTTGCTCTTACCAGAAGTTGTTAAGTGTTTCTTGTTTTTCTTTAAAGGATATCGTGGCCATCAGCTGCTCATGGTGCAAGGCGGCCTACCACAACAAGGAGTCTTGCTTCAATATGCAGAAGATCGAAGAGCAATGCAGCCTGGGGATCCACGCCGGCATCATTGTACCGCCGTCATGGATCGTTAAGCTGCCTCGGAAGGTAAGATAGACACTGCCAGTTGTGCCATGTGTATAACCCCCTTGACACACGCCATTACGTCAAAATTTGCGTGGCGCAGCTTTCTCGGAAGTTGGATGTGCAGCATAGCGTAAATAATTTATGTACCTCCCTGTGGGCTAAACAAGCTTTTAGGGCTTTCGTTGTCTTTTTTCTTTCTTTCTTTTTTCGACGTTTTTAAGAATTTCGGATGCAGGTAAAATATCACTAGTTTTTTCTTGTTTTTCGTTAAAATCGCGGCTCTTGTAAGTGCTGTGTGCCTTTGAACTGCAAGATTCCATCATTTCTGATTGGTAGGATTAATGTTCGTTGATACCCATTTTTTTTATGTCTGTATTATAAATAAACATAACAAAAATATTATTTTTTAAAGAATAAAAATAATTTGTAAAGAGTACTAGTAATATTACCGTAAGGTTACCGTTGGTCGGTGGGTGAACGGTCTTGACCCATGGGTCAGTTCCATCTCAGGATGAGGCGGGGGGGTGGGGGGCATATATACATGGCTTTTTTAGCCGAGTGTACGGAGGGAACGAGCCCCGTTTTAACTCGAATTGGCAATTTGCTGAACGTTTGTTCTGCAGTTACTGCCAAACCACATAAACCGATTTGTAAGAAATTCGGTAGGAATATTCTTTGAATAATTCTGAATGACGAGTGTATTTGACTTTGCCATTAAAACAATTTTTAGGGAGGTGCAGTACCGGGCACTTTGAGCACGTGGCAGAAATCTTATAGTGGTGGAGATTTTGCTGTAATTCGGGTTTGGATGAGTAAGGTGTATGGTTCGTAGAACTAGTAAGAAATATTTAGTTCAGTTTGTCTCTTTCGTATTTATGAGTCCGTAGTTTACCGTAGTATTGCACACTAGGGGTCGGACGAATAAGGAAAAAACATCCGTTTTTCATTAAATACATTTGGTCTATTGGCAATGCAAGGCATACTTAATGTAACCACTAGTTTAATTTAGTCTACTAGGCAAGGCAACTTTGAAGGCATACATAATACAACACAAAAAAGAAAAATGAAATGCCACTGTAGTACGAATTGACCGTAATTCCCCATGTTGTCTATCCTTTTCACGTACGATATTGGTGTTGACGACATCTATAAACTGATTACCATGGCCCTGGTTGACTTTCCCATTCTTTAGTTATTGAATGTTTTAGGGAGAACTGTTGCCTACATCCAAAATCTCCACTACCCAAAATTCCCCTCCTTTCACTTGCAAGTGAGCTATCCAAGATGTGGATTCCTACTACAGATTGGCTGGAAGGAAAGGCCGAAGGGTAGAAAGCGTAGTGTGGACTGACTATGACTTGGGAAGCCTACAGGAAAACTTAAAAAACAACTCACAACAGTCATATTAAAAAAAAAAACCGATAAATGACACAGAACTTTTTTTGTGAATATTCAGATGGAATATATCCTATTCGAATATGCTCTTAACGAACGAATGTTCAAATATTCGTCCGACCCGTATTGCACATACATAATTTATGCAAAAGCTTTAAAGTTTTATGTTATGTAACGTAAATTGCAGCTTATTCATGAGTGTTATTCAGTTCACTTGCAGAGACTCCTTTGCCTTTGGTAATATTCAGCACAGCTCACTTGGGTGTTGGAAATGCTAAATCAATGGCATGCTACAGAGTATTCCCAAGTGTTATTGCTGGCAGGCTGCGTTGCAAGTTCGCCTGGGATTTGAATAACATCCCCCACTAGTCCCGTCCGTCAGTGTAAACTGATAATGGCGTCATGAAATATTGAATCACATCGATGGATGGGTTGAAGCTGAGATGCAAATTCAATCATTTATTCAGTGCTTCTATCTCTCGACGGGGATGAAATTTTAGGAGAATTTATTTCACTAAGTTGGGTCAGAGGCTAATGGTTTTGAGTTGATAATTCGATTGTGATGTTTACGTTATCGAGAAAATTGCATTAAAGTAGACTCTTTTTTTTTTACTAATAGACTTGTTTACTTGTTATTTCTTGTCAGGGGGCTTTTAAATCGTCACTAAGGAAATCGCCCAAGAAACGGACCTCAACGAAACGGAAATTGAAGAAAGAGGTATGTTCGATTGTAGGAGTTTCTTTAATTAGCTCAGCGAGCTTAACTGGAAACTGGCTTCCAATTTCAAGCTTGGATGAGAGTCGCGAGCGATTAGTGTTCGTTTTGAGAAAATGTTAATTGTGTTTAACGAGTGTTGATCATAGTCATTAAGGGACCGAAAATTGCACTGCTTCCTCTTGCAATGCAGAATGTTTAATGTTAGTAATGGAATTACGACTTAAAATTTAAAAAAAAATAAGGAATAGTTTTTTCCCCCTTCTAGTGCAGTCAAGTGAAACCGTTCAGTATTTCAACAGTACTGAGTCTCTGCTTAGTAAGTTGTTGTCGCCAAGTAATTTTTTGGTTTTATACTGATTCCACACTACTAAATTAGTTATGCACCAGGCACATGCTGGCCTAGGCCACAGAAAGAGCCAGCCCAGAACAGCCACTTCCAATTTCACACTTAAAAATATGCTAACATGAAACCGGCATGGCATTTCCAAAAAGGCATATTATGCATTCACATTCATAATAATAAATTAATATGTGCACTCACCAACTCGCTTTGGCGAAACGGCCAGGCTCCAAGGCAAATGAAGTCTGTAATGGTGATTGCATGCTGGTCCGAGGCAAATTTAATAGTGTGAAATAGTGAGCCAGTCAAATTTAGTAGTGAGTAGTCAGTATTGGCTCTTGGTATTATGATATACAGTATGGCTCAGAAGTCCCGTCCACTGAAAATAAAGTGCTATGTACTGGATATGAGTTGGTAATAACAATGTACTCGTATAGGAAATCAATCACCTATGGCGAATCCAATCATGGTTCCCAAACTGTGACCTTGGAGGTCGTTTTCAAGGTCATGCAAAATATACCTCCTAATCTATTTAAGTCACAAGTCCAATTAAACAAAGAAAAATATGTGCCGTCAACACGGCAGACATGTGCAAAACAACTTGGACACTGCAGGGGAGCCAACCACGGGACTGCGACAAGCCTGTGTCCAAATACAGTTATTTCATTGCCTTAATTAGGTATTTTAAAGGTGTTTTGAAGCAAACATTATGCAGAAAACAATCCATCCAGTAAGCATGGAACAACTGAAGCTGAAAACGGAGGCTCACTGAAAATCGACATAATTATGGATCGAAGGTGCTCCATAACCCGAATCAATCCATAGGCAGAAAATACAGGCACATTATTCATTTTTTTTTTCATTTGCACGAGTGGTTTCTGTGATCCATTAAAAGAAAGCTATTTAGACTTCCCAAACCTCCTCTTTGGGGGCGCCTGGTGCTCCCCCCCCCCCCCCCACCCACTTTCGTACAATTACCGTAATCAGGCGCAGTTATTTCCTTTAGCCGGGGCCCCCACAATGGGGAGGGTCCAACTCCCATCCAAAGGCAACGAGCACTGTAGTGGAAGCCTGTCAGCTTGTTAGGCAGGGAAGCCTTCAAATCTAAGTAGCCTGGATTAACGAATGAACCAACCCAGTAAGCAGCGCCTTCTTCAGCCTCGTAGAGGCCTGGTGCTTAAAGTTTATTTTTTCAACCCTTCCACAAGTCCCGCAAAAAAGGAGAAAACATTGTTTTGGAAATTCGGAATGTACAAATAATTTTTTTTTAATTTAAAATAGTACCTTATTTTATTTTTTCCGTGACCGTGAGACACCTTTGAGGCAGGCCCTTTATCAGCCTGTGGCCTGGTGCTTCAGCACCCAAAGCATCCCCCTCCCTTAATTCGGCCCTTCATTAAGGACAATTGTGGCCAACGAATATTATAACGTAGTGTAACGTTTTTATACAATCAGTCAGGGGAGAGGGGCCCACTATTGTAGTTAGTCCCACGCCCCTAACTTTGATGTGGGGGCCCTGCCTCTATGTGATCATTAGTACTTCAGTACAAGTGATTGCTTATCACTGCCCCTTGGTTAGCTCCCCTGCACTGTCCAACGTTTTGTACATATCTTACATGTTTACGGCACGATTTCAGTTCTGTTTCCTCTGTTGGACTTGTACTATAATCCCAAACAACTTTCTAATTTACTTTATGCCCTCATCTTTAATAGTTTAGGAGATAGTAGTTTGGATCACCCTGAAAATGACCGACAAGGTAAGTTCTTGAACCATCATCGAATTCGCCATAGGTGATAATAATAATTTGTTGCCAGAACAACAGCAGGTCTGGCAAGGTTCGCAGGGATTACTGACTGCCAGCCTAAAGAGGGGCAGCATTTAAGATGCGTATAAAAGAATTTTTAAAAATAAATAAAAAGGGAATGTGGAGGCGGCAAGGTGAAAACTAATGCAATATGACAAAATTAAAAAAGCTATGCCGTAGGTAAAAAAAATTTCAAAAAGTCAAAAATTGCATGACCAAAGGAAAGGTGGGAAAGAATTACGAAATGTGGGATAGGATCTCGACTGCCTTACCACCAAGGTTAGACCTGCCAGAGACACAAAAGGTCCCCGATGGTGTCGCCAGTCGAGTGGAGAAGAAGAAGGGTGAGTGGCCAATTGTCACGTAACAAAACAAAGAATAAAAAATGTAAAAAGAAAGTAAAGATTTTAAAAGTCTTTACGTTCGTAGAACATCACATTAAAAATAAAGTAATTTCAATTATATGATTCACCTGGCTGCAGTTAAAAAATGAAGAAACACCCCAGTAGAGATTGTCAAAACAAAGAGTCAAATGTAAAAAAGTTAAACACAAAATTCTGGCCTTTTAAGAATGGGGTTAAGTGGTTTGTGTTTAACAACTGCCTGAACATATTTACGGACAGTGCCATAACTGTCTGCTGAGACAGGGAATTCCAAGCGGGGACCACCCTTGCAGCAAAAAAGTATCTACGGCAGTCAAGTTTAGTAGTAAGAATGATGAGTTTGTAGGGGTGCCCACGAGTCCAGGTAGCTGACTAAGTTCAAAAGGGGTAACTCAATGGGCAGAAAACTCCGAAGAATAGAAGGTCAAAATGAGATCGGCATTAAGTCAATGGAGCTCCAAAGAGTCCAGGCCCAGTTGAGTAAGACGCGAATGGTATGCAGCATGCCGCTAGCCTGCCAATGATTTGGTGAAGCGTCGCTGGATGGATTCAAGGTGGTCGATATCCTTAAGAAGGTATGGGGATCAGACTGGGCTAGCATACTTTAATAATGGCTGAACGTAAACCTAGTAGGCCCATAGTTTAGTATCCAAAAAGCCAGAGGTAAAAATCCTAAGGTCGATAGCTAAACGACGATTAGCGTTCGATACCATGTGTCCACGATGGACAGTCGATTTTAACCCAGAGTCAAACCAAACGCCAAGATCCTTCACCAAATTAACCTGAGGAAGAGAAATGCCATCCATTGAGTAAGTACACATCGGATTTTGTTTTCCAACATGAAAGCTTTTACATTTGGCGATGGAGACAGGCAGTTGCGAATCCTTAGCCCAGCACGATAGAAAGTCAATTTCACTTTGAATCAGTAAGTTGTCCTGCATGTGAATGACAGCAGAGTGAAGTTTGAGGTCGTCGACAAACTTTTGCTGCTCCGCAGTGTGATATTTACAAGAAAGGTCGTTAAGAAAAATAATAAATAAAAAAGGGCCAAGCACTGATCCTTGTGGAACCCCACTGACAATATTCACTGGGGCAGAAATAGAATTAACTACTACAACTCTCTGAGTGCGGCCAGCCAAAAAAGCTGCAAGCCATGCCAAAAGCTGTCCATCAAACCCATATAATTTAAGTTTCAAGAGGAGCTTACTGTGCACCACCGACTCGAAAGCTTTTTTGAAGTCAAAAAGAATTTTATCAGATGGTGCACCAACGTCTAAGGCTTCTGTCCATTCTATCCAAAGCATGTAAAAGCTGATGAGTAGCAGAACGGCCAGTCATAAAACCGAATTGATCATCTCCGATCAATTTGTATTTATTAGTGTAAATTGACATCTGATTCTGATTTCCTATATAAGTACATTGTTATTACCAACTCATATCCAGTGTACAGCAATATATTTTGGGTGGACGGGACGCACTGTGACATACTGTATAATTTTTAATAAAATTTATGCAACTGTAGAGATTCGTAAAAATCTTTCAAGAAATACTGCGAAATTTTATTTGTGTCCTAAACTTAACAAAATATTAACTACTACTAGTTTTCATTCACATATCTTATAGTCATGTTCTAATTCTTAATTCAGGATTAGTGTGTTCAAATCAAAGTAGAAAACTGCAGGTAGATACATGACATCTATGTTGGTGGTTGAGCCTTTCTATGTTAACCTCGTTATCATCTGCTTTTATTGAACATATTCCAATTTTTCTGGAAATGTATAGCTTCTGCTGCTGTGACTTTTTTTCTGACGTCATTCAACTTTTGACAGGAGGAAATAAAAAAAAAAACTCCAAAAAGAACTCTTGTTTACGATGACTGATTCTGTGAGGATGCAAGCCCACAAGGCCTTACATCAGCCCTCACACGGTTGACCCTGATCCACCTCACTCAGGCACATGCGCGATGGAAGGCAGAGGTCAGAGACGAGATGACTGCAAGATGGCCACACGCAAAGTTCAGTTGTCACGTCACTGTCCAACAAACTTATGAATGCAGCAAAAACTTGTGTCAGCTAAGCCTAACTAGCTCAGGGAGGTGGCTAGCCAGGGCAAAGAAGCTTTTGTCAGGGAGGCTTCTTTACCCCGTCTAGCCATCTCCCCGAGCTTGTTAGGGTTCTCTGAGACGAGTTTTTGCTGCGTTCATGAATTTATTGAACAGTGACATGACAACTGAACTGAGCGTGCGGTCATCTCGTCTCTGATCCCTGCCTGTCAACACGCAGGTGTGCGAATGAAGTGGGTCAGGGCCAACTGTGTTAGGGCTGATGCAAGGCCATGTGGGCTCAGAATTCAGGGCTTAGTTCAAAAACTCATGTCCTATTTTTGGCGAATTACATGCTTTTTACTGAACATTCCGCAAGAAAGCGAACATTCTGTTAGATGGAAGCAAGCCCCTTAAATGTCACTAGTTTATAATTGTTGTGCTTAATTGAGTTTAATTTGCTTTTCTTATAGGGATTAGAAAGGGAATCTCAGACACCTCGTGCATTTGCCATAAAGCCTATACCAACCCCCAATGCCAAACCTGTGATTGTGTTCATCAACCCTCGCAGTGGAGGGAACCAGGGCTCCAAGCTCATGCAGAAGTTTCAATGGCTTCTCAACCCCCGACAGGTGTTCGATTTGTCTCAGGGAGGACCTAGGGCAGGGTAAGTCTTAACATTTAAGAAATTTATAAAACTGCGCTCAAAAATCTCGGGGAAATTTGGGGAGGCTCTGACTTCAGGAGGTCCATTCCTGCAGTGACGGGCCTCTCGTAGTGCAAATAAATGTATAAATTAACACAATTCACACAATCTGGGGAGTAAAAGTACAAAGAATTTGAAGTAAAGTGGGACTTGGGGAGAGACCATTTTCATTCCCAGGAAATTTCCGGAAAAATGTCAATCCCCTCCCAATGCCAGAAACACTTTTGTCCCCACAATGGAACGAAATTGGTTTTCACCTAGTGACTGTTGAAAATAATGACTCTTTTTGACTGGAGAAGGTGAATAAAGCTTCATTAGAAATTTAATATGTGTCACTTTTCAGCACTGTCTGGGTTTTCATTTTACTAAATATAAAAACCATTCAGTAAAATTTAGTTGCTTTTTACTCAGCCAGCATTAAATACATTTAAAATACACAAAACATTTTAATGATCATTGTCATTTATACTTGAACATTTGTATAAGTTTCATGTTAAGATTGATGCTTTCAGCTGCCCATAGTATTGAATACATTGTAATTTTACACAGGTTTATGCAGGATTGAATTCATTGGCAAATGACCTGACCGACTCAAAAAATATTTATGAGGTTGAACTTAAATCAAACCTCCAAGAAGGTCACACATTTGAAGTGTTGACTGTTTGGTCAAGGTATACCTTGTGCTTGCTATTCATCGTATGATTGATGTTATAGGTAGTAAGTTATGGTGTTCTTCATTCTACTTAGTTTCATAGTTTTTGGATTTTTATAGATTTTGGTGGCTGCTTTACAGCTTTATATTTACCGGTAGTCTAATTTTTCCTTGAAAGTTTGATAGATTAGACCAGTTTGATGTGCAAAACATGGCTTGATGACGAGCAGCCATTTTTTTTCTTCTACTTTAAGCAAGCGCCTGTCCATCATTTCGAATTATTAAGAGAAATTATTAAGAGTAATTATAATTGTGTTGTAGGATTTGTGGCTTTGTGATTGTGAAGTATCGCCGTTTAAAATAAATGATAAATTATTGTGTTCTCGCACCACTTTTTGCGTTTGTAATAGCAGAACTTTGCATGGACTGTTGTCTAAGGTCACGCAGCTCATGTAGAGCCATGATGAATTTGGAAATTTTTTTTATGTTTGGTTTGCTGTGAATTGCAGTTAATCAGTTCATTAACTGACATCTACTTCATCAATGTAATACTGTCTTTTGCAGATTGGAGATGTATAAGAAAGTCCCCAATTTGCGGATACTGGCCTGTGGCGGAGATGGCACTGTTGGCTGGGTATTGTCGGTCTTGGACGAGATCGGCATCTCTCCCCCGCCTGCAGTGGCAGTTCTTCCTCTGGGAACAGGAAACGACCTCGCACGTGCTCTCGGATGGGGAGGAGTAAGTTACAGATAAGCACTGCCATTTTGAAGCTAGGTTCTGAAAATTACAAATGCTTTTGTTTTGAGTGTTAGCTTTGTGCTGAACTGGTTATGTGTCCATTTACTGTGAACGTCTTATTTGGCACCAATTTATTCAATATTAATTATTGGATGCGGTAATAAACTCATTAAAAAGGAGTTCATTGTCCTGAAGTGCCCAATGCCCATAGCAGCTTTTTGATAAGAAATAAAAAGAATTGGCCCACAAGGCACATGAATTTTCCAACGCCTAACAATTAGTGCATAACGAATATAGCGTAGTATGTCTCAGTAGAATCTCAAGCTTGTGCACTTAATGTGAACCAGCAGGGGACTGAACATAGGTTGGATAGCAGAGTCATGCGAGTAGAAGCAGTGATATTAATGTCGCTACCATGAAATGTGACACATTTCGCTCTTAATACTGAAATGTAGAAGTGTATGAAGTCTAATGCATTGGGATGCGCCAAAATTATTTCACTCTAGGTTACATTTAAAATCTCCTAGTTGTCACATTTTAAAATGGATTTTTATCTTAGTTTGGGTTACAGTAGGGGAATGAATACGGTTTCATGAGGGGTATCGAAAAAGTGGAGATAATGTCCGTTTAATGTTTCAGGGTAAAATAAAATGCTGTAGCTTGACTAACCCATCCATTATACCTACGTATAACCTAAGAGTGCACCAGAGGCGTAACTTCAAAATTGGGGCTCGGAGGCAGCAGTGCAGTGGGGGGGCCCATACATAAAAAAATTAAGTTATTACCAACCAAGGTGAGGGCACAGTCGGAGGGCCCCTTTCATTAAAAAAAAAAAGAAATGCAGTTCAGAAATGCAGACCACAGTAGAGCCCCCATTCATAAAAAAATGGTTTTGTAACACAATACAAGAGCCCAGCGGGCCTACCTTCATTAAAAAAAAAAGAAATGCACTTTTGCCACACAAGGCCAGAGCCCAGTGGAAGCCCTTCATAAAACAAATTGCAGTTTTTGCCACGTAAGGCGAGAACCTGGTGAAGCCCCCCTCCCTCCCTTCCCAAAAAAAATAAAACAATTAACTCTTTGCAACGGAATACAGAACTTTTTTCATGAAACTATGGCAATAACTTACTTTCTGGTATTTTGCAATTACAAAGAAATATAAATTGGGGCCAGTGAGGAGGGCCCCTAAAGTTGGTGGGCCCGGAGGCAGCTGCCTCCTCTGCCTCATTGTAGTTACGCCACTGGAGTGCACTGTATGGTGTTATTCAAAGTATTAAGATAACTGTGTTGCTTTTTAGGACTCCTGCACTCTAACCTGTGGGAGGGGTGAATGGGAAGGGTGTTCCACCTAAAATTATTCTAAGGCCGTAAAACACGAAAACTCAAACTCAATCAAGTTACGAAAACGAGCCCTCGATCCATCTTTACTTTACAGTTTAATTAATTCTGAGTTTGAGTTTTTTACAGCCTTTAAACAATTTTATATCTAACCTCGTAATGCATTGTAACAACCACAAACAAATAAGACGGAGACATTTAAAAATAAAATTAAGTGACTCGCTTTGGCTTACTATCCCTATTTGATCTAGCTCTCAGTCACTTGACTATACATTTTTTATGGCAGAAGCATTGTGAAAGGACCAATCAAGTTATTATTAGCCCTCTGCATGTCGCACTCACTATTAAGTTTCTTATTTGTAAAATATAGTAGCTTTATTCAAATGTATCAAGTTTATACTTATTTATTGCTGCAATTCCACTGTTTACGTTACAGTGTGTTATTATGTGTACGACCCAAACACAGTGTGTGTACGACCCAAACAAGCATAACAAACTAGCAGCAGTAATGTGCTGTCACGCAGTTTGTCTTTACGCAATCACTGGCACGATTCAGGCTCGTGTCCTGTTGGGTTAGAGACCAAGCCCTTACCAACTTGGCTGTGCCTTGCTCACTTTGCTTGGATTTACAGGAACCCTCATGAAGCTCCCTTTTTGTCGCTGGGTTTAGTAATCAGGGTTCCCACACCATCCTGGGATACCTGGGAAATTCAGGGGATTTGTTTTGGGTAGGAAAAAACCTGGGAAAGACGGGAGATTTGCGAGCTGTTCATGAGGTGCAAAGGTGCTGTTTCACCTTCTCAACTCCTAGTTGCCTCATTGTAGAATATTCGAGCAATATAGAAAATAGCGGCAAATAAAAAATGGAACAACACAATTTGTAGCAGCGCCGCAATTTTTATAACTTAAGCGAGATCACATGACCCACATCAGCCTATTGGATGACGGAGACTGTGGAACGTGGATGCTGTATTTAGAATATGGGCAACGCTATCGAAATGGTAGACAGGCGCCTTTAAGTCGGGGGATTTAAATGAACAGAAATTATTAAGAGTAATTATTTCAAAGTCCCCCCTGTTCGAAATCTAAATAACAAAATAAGCATTAAGCAAATTGTAGTAACAGGAAACAAATTTCTAGACAGTTAAAAACTCTTCAAGAAAAGAAGCTAAAGTTATTAAGTGATGTATAAATGAAAAAAAAATCTACTTTTCTACACTTAAAGTGGCACTATCACCAATTCCGGGGGGTTTCATCGTATTACGCATAATCTCAAAAATGCAATACTAGAACTTAGTTAGTATTAGGAAATTGTTGACAGTTCACCGACTGAAAATCGTTGAAATAATGTGGCGTCATCTAGCTGCGGCGATATTGTTAACATTTACAGCTTGCTCCAAGGTGCACGAAGACGTACCAAATTTTTAATCTATAATTAAGAAGGCTCGTGGCTTGTTCGTGGCGTTGCCCATTCCTTCGCTTGATGCAAGCAAGTGCTGGATAGTACTAGATGCTGCCAAATTGTGCAGACTTTTAATCGGCGATAGTGCCACTTTAACCCTTTGTAGTCGGGAGCACCAGCTTTAGTTAATGGTCAATTTACCTGTCTTATTAATTACAGGGCTACACAGATGAGCCCATTTCGAAGATTTTGTGTAACATCGAAGACGGGGAAATCGTGCAACTTGATAGGTATCGTATGAATACTTTTCCCTTCTTATTTTATTTTTTTAAATCGAAGACTGTAAATCAATAATTGTCTTTATGCTTTATAATTTTACAATTTTAGGTGGGATTTGAAGGTGGAGAAGTATCCGAACCCAGATTCCAGTAATTGTGAAGAAGGGAAAGAAAATCTTCCATTGAATGTTGTAAACAATTATTTCAGTTTAGGAGCTGATGCATACATTGCACTAGAATTTCACGAAGCCCGAGGTAAACACTTACTTTATATTGTGTAATATTTAGGAATCGACCTAATTCTGCTAGGGTAGGTCTGGTACCGGATCCTGATTAGGTATTCGGTCGGTATTCAGATTCGGGAAAATTTCTCAACCAAACTGAATACTAAGTGAATACATCAAAGCGCCAGCACGACTTAATTGGAGGGACACCATTGCTACATGCAAACGTCTTCAAGTCACTTGTCCCACTCTGTCCGAGTGTTCGTCATATAATTTTAATTATATTTTTATTTAGATGATGAGGGCACCCAGCTGATGCCTTTGAATTGAACCAGAAATAATTTGTAGAAACTGGCATATTTTGTAGTAGTAAATAAAATTTTTTTTAAAGGAAAAAAACTCAAGTGTTTCTGGTTTTAGTCACTTCCACTTCCTGTTGGCAAGTTGACACAACTTATCCTGGCTCCATCTTCATAATACGCGACTGCATAGGCGTCGATCCAGGGGGGAACGAGGAGGACCGTCCCCCCCCCCCCCCCACGAAATAGGTTGCAAAGCTGTGAATGAGTATCTATTTATCACGCTTACCACGTCGAGTTTGAAACAAGAAAATTTACTTTCGTTTTCTCAAATTGCATGAATCAGTCATCAAATATTTAAGAATTTATATCAAGAATTTAAGTTGCAAGGCCAAGTCACAAAGATGACGCATTAATGGTAAATGGAGGATGTAACCATATCACTCCGCTGTAGCATAACAGGTATTTTTAATTCTATAAAAATTTTAATTTAAAGTAACACAATTTTATGGTAAAAAAATGAACATCACACAAACAATTGAAGCATATAAATTTCATTATTAGTCGCTTTATAAATCTAAACTTTATTTACTGTCTATTAATTCGAACTACTTTCCGACTGTGTTTGCGTAACCCTACTCGGTATGTAGTGCTTGTGAGGCTTTTTTTCACTTCCGCCGATGTAGTGAAAATGTAATTTAGTGCTCAACTAGTCAAAACAGGAAGAGCACAGAGCTAAACGAAAGATAAAGGAGTTTCCGATTTCATATTACTTTGTCAACGAAATGCCAACTGAAGTCGCCTGGTGGTTAGTTTGTTCTTGCTATGGTTAGCCGAAACGTAAACTTGTTAAGCTTTCCTTCCAAGTTTTCGTCAGTTGAAGTCTATACCAATAACTCCATAAAAACCGAGCAAAGAATCAAAATTTATGACTAAGTCGGCGGTTTGATTTTCTAGTAGCTCTTCTCCTCTTTTTCATTTCTCAGTTAATTCAGGAACGTCGGATAAATCTTCCACCATTTGTAAAGTAATTAAGCAACAATACTTTTCAAACCTAAATTTCTAGTGTTAATTTAATAATATTAAAAAAAAATTAATTCATCAGGGAATTTAATTTGTAAATAAAATGTATTAAAAAAACTGAATTTTGGTAACAATTACTGGTTTTTACGACCTCTCATGCTAAAGAATTTTTACAAAAAGGTCCGAAATTTGCAAAACAATGCGTTGCAAACGTGTCTCGGAAAGCCGAAAATAGGTTCTCAAATAGCGTAAAATGCTTCAGCTACCAGGGCTTCGGCCCGTACCCCGCTGGGGAGCCTTCAACGCTCCCCCTGACCCCCTAGCTGGATTCGCCGGGCTTCTGCTCAAGTAGCACATATTTTAACAGTAAATTTTCATTTTCTCCCCCCCCCGACTGGAGTTGGTTGACGCTACTACTATGCCCCCCCCCCCCCCACAACTTTAGAAAAATCGACGCCCTTGCGCGACTGTAGACATAGCGCCTAAATGTGAAAACATTCAGTTTGCAAGAACTTCATTCATGCCCTTAAAATTAAAAAACAAATAGACTATTCAGTCATATGCGTTTTCAGTCTGGTGAGTAACTCAAGTTTTCCGGATTCAGTTAGGATCCAGTTTTGCTCCCACGTGCAAACAGTAATGCTTAGTATGGATGATGCTGCAAGTAAAATGCAAGCAACATTATTACACGTAATGCAGTGAGTGTAGGATGCGTGGAAAAGTGTTAGTACGTTAAAGAACAATTTAATTGAATAAAAGTTCAGGATATAACCCATAAAAATTTGTGTATTAATTGTTATGTTCGGGTGGGTAAATTTCGTGGACAAGACTTGTTAGTTTTTGACAAGTAAAATATTTTTAAATGATCAAATCGGTCTTTTCTTTAAAGATTTTTAATTGTGCAACGATGCAGCAACAAAGAAATATGAAAAAAAAAACCGGCCGTACTTATTTATAAGTAAGAAAAGCCAGAGAAAATTTTTTTTTTAAGTAGCTTTAGCTCACTTTTTTGTTAAATAAATACAGTTGCAAACCTATGTATGTTAACTTTTGGACTTATACGTCAAACTGCCTGAGCATGGCATCGAACCCACGAGCTTAGAAACCAAAGGCCGAGATCCTACTGCTAAGCCATATTAAAACAAAAAAAAAAGGCCGTGTCAGTATGGCTCAGTGGCCTAAGGTTTCAAAGGTTGTGGGTTCGATTCGCCGCTCAGGCAGTCTGACATATAAGTCCAAACGGCAACGTAAATAGGTTTGCATCCGTTTTTAACTCCTGTTGAGCCTTTGGTTTTCCATCTTTAATCACTTTTTTTGTGGTGCTACCATGCTTTAGTGCCTTCATTGGATTCGTGTTAGCATGAGATCAAATGATTTCATTTAATCCAAGTGGGTTAGGGTGACGATTGGCTAGATGTGCTAGAGGTCCCAAACTCAATCCTGGTTTCAGACAGTGTGCAGTTGGGGAGGAAAAGGCCCTGGAAATGCACTTGTGCTCATGTTGATTGTGGCATGTAAAAGCTTCTAGATACTTATCGATTAACACTCCCTGTCCGTCCCAGTTTAGGCTTAGCGGTTGAAAAGGACGTAACTTGACTGTTCCTTTCTTTAAAAACTTTATTCCGCGACAGTCTAAACTACTAAATCGTAGCAAATTTTTAACCAGGTATTTCTTATGTTTATTTTCAGAAGCACATCCAGAAAAGTTTAATAGTCGTTTAAAAAACAAGATGTTCTATGGACAGGTGTGTATGGCGAAAGTAGCTGCGACATCACCCACTTTCTAGTTCTTTGTTTCAGTTGTTTAATTTTTATTGTTATCTTAGGCTGGTGGGAAAGATTTACTCCAAAGAAAATGGAAAGACCTTTCGGAACATATGACGTTGGAATGTGATGGAAAAGACCTGACACCAAAGTTAAAAGAGCTCAAAGTTCATGCTGTTGTCTTCCTCAATATCCCCAGGTATAATAGACCAATACAGTTAAGACCTCATTGAAATGCTGCTTCGTATTTTAAAAATGTTCGTCATTTTACTTTGAAACTGGAAAGTCATTTCAGTACAAGCACAATACTACGAAAATTTCAACATATCAAAATATTAATCTAAAATCTTGGGGAATTTTTGACAGTCTGGAGTTTACTGTTGATGATACTTTGTGTAGTAATAAATTTTACAACAGTCACAAAAACCGGCAACCGCCATTTACAGCAGTAATTCTTTGTCATAATAAAAGAGAAAATGTACCTTACCGCACAACAGAACAAAGATGGATGAACTGTATTCCATTTTAAGTTTTCGGTGATTAACGATCACCTTCTTCAGAAAAACGCTTCAACAACGTCGAGAGTTCACATCACAACATCAAATTTGAATCTTCGTGTATTGTCATTTGAACTCGTGTTGTTGAAGGATTTTTCTGAATTAGGTGATCGTTAATCATCAAAAATTTAATGGAATAACAGTTCATCATTGTTCTGCTGTGTGGTAAGGTGTGTTTTCCGTCTTATAACTATGGCAACAATGGGTTCTTTACCAACAATGCGTGGTGAAGTGGTTATTTATATCCCGTAAAAACATTTGACTTTCCAAGCCCCATGCACTAATGTTAAAATAGGTTCGGTAATGTTGCGCGCAAATGTAAATGTTAAATGTAAAAAAAAATTAAAAACGTAAAAATAGATTTATTAAAGGTAAGTGTTCACTGATGGAAAGTCTGCGCGTTCCAATCTAGCGCGTTCTAATGCTATCTAGCACCTACTTAATTACTGAGTGAAAATCCGATATACCTTTGGGCACCTATTTCATTGCCTCGAAGTTCAGCCGTGTTAGAATCTGTAGTTTTCCTTCGGTGACAACTTGCCTTTAAAGGAGGTTTAAATGTTCACCCTGTGACAGCTAACGTGCTTGTCATTAGAGCGGCAAAAGATGGCAGGCTTTTGAAACGAAGCTTTTGCCCTGACTTGGGCAGGGATTGCGGCGTTGTTGCTTTTTGGGCTGCCAGTGGCTGGTTAGTTAAAGAACATTCATTTTCTAAGGATTTCACCTGTTCCTCGTGTTTTCGTCAGGTTTTGTGGAAATTAAAACTAACTGTGAGGAACTGCTTTAGCCTTAAAACCTAGAATGGAGTTAGGCGTCGAAATCATAGTTAGGTGTAGTAAATCCCCTTTGTGGTTTTCAAATTTTTAAATAACGAACTGAGAAATTAATATTTGAAATTTTGTCATCTCACTTTAAGATTTAACGCATATGAATTTATTTTGTATGCTTTGTGTGTATTTTGTTTAATGGGTTTATCCTAAAAATTTTGACACAGCATGTTTTCAAACGGCTTAATTTGGGAAATTAGAAAACTGAAATTTGTGCATTGGGAACGGGTTTAATAACAAGCTCTGGTGTAGTAGCTGCAGTATTTAATTAACATGCTTACAGTAAATGAGAAATTAATACGATTCTGGGAAAAGATCATAAACAATTAAAAATTAAATGAGTTAATAAATAAGCAGAGCTTATTACTCTTTGGATTCTTAATTTGTTCAAAATTTTTGTAGTTAGTGCTGTAATATTAACTGTAATTAAAAGACGAGAATTTTTTAAGTTTAAAAAGCATTAAAAAGGATTAAAAACATTCACAGAAATATTTTCTTCCAGTTAAAAAGAGTTTGTGTTTGCGCTAATAATAGAGACAAGTAGTTTCTGTAATTGCAGTTTTCTGAAGATTTTGGAGATGGTTTGATGCTTTCTAATACAGAAAATTGGCAGAAAATCATTGAACGGGTAGTTTTTCTGTCCAAAAAAGCAATGAAAATAATTGTATCGTTAGAAAGACTAATAACCAGATGTGTTACTGTAATCCTTCTCTTGTTGAGTAGCATTAACAACGATACATTTGAAGTTGAAATCGGCTATATTATGCAGTATAGCTGTTCCGTTTGTTTACACTACAATCCACAATGTTTACACTACAATCCACAGATCTGATAAAAATTTTGCTGGAATTTTGTTCGATTTGCAGCAGAATCATATTTAGTCGTTCCTTCTATTAAGTGGATAATGGAAGGGGAAGATGTTAACAGTTCCCATGTTAATTTGACTAGATGGCTGACTAGAAGCCATGTTTCAATTGTGCCATATTGCTTGTTGCAGAGCTTTCGAGGTGAATGAAGGAGTGCTTTGGTTGAATAAAACAAAGTAATGAACAAACATTGTTTTTGAGGTACAGAGCAGAGGTTTGTTTAGTACGAATCAAAATAAAATGTTAAAGCGACTTTGTTAGTGATAGTCTCTTATAGGATCTATGTATTGGCCAGTCATTAGTATGACCATTATCTGAAAACTGTGGATATTTGAAACATCCCTTTGGGCTGAGGAAGATGCAAATTTAAGTGGTATAATTTAAACGTGTCTTAAATATTACTGTATAACACTTAATGGTCTTAAATAAAATAATGGTTTTTGTTATTCCAATTCTTAACTAGTTATGGTGGCGGTACCCATCCGTGGAATACACAGAGTTCTGGCTTTGAAGGGCAGAGGACAGATGATGGTCTAATTGAAGTCGTTGGGCTCACAACATATCAATTGGTGAGTTTGTATTCTTATTCAAATTCATTACCCAATTCTGCTTTAAAATTTGTAAGAGAAAAAGGCGCCTAGATCCTGGACAAAAGTAACTTGTAGGGATTAGAATGCACTGGCGACGTAGCCTGTTGTAGGTGTTGATACTAACAGCCCAAGCTACAGGACCACTGAGATACACCCGTTCGGACTCGATTTGCAGTAAAGTCTGCGTTGCTGCTCAGCATTCAGTTCAAACTTTAGCAGGTCGAAATCAGCCTCTCTTACATAAAACGTTCATATAAGATGTAAATCCAGTGCAGCGCCATTATTTTCACCATTTTTTTCTCCCAGTATTCAGTGTGAGCAATGTATAAGTACTTGGTTGTAGGCGATAGTATTAAAGTTGGTAAATAGCTATTTGAAGATTTGCTTTGTCTTGTTCATTAGCAGTAGCGTAACTTATTTGGTGTGGGCCCCGGTGCAAGAAATTTTAGTGGGCCCCATTCTTTCCTCCTCCACCACTTGATGGCACCACACACACACACAAAATGAATATACATAATAGCAGTTAACCCATCGAAGGACAGCATGTGCTTGGTAAATGGTGTGTCCCCGACACCAAAAGTTGCTCCCCTCCACCACCATTACCCCATCTTATTAGGGTTCTTGGCATTAAGCGCGTATGATTTAATGGGCCTGACCCATGCGGTCAGGAGGGAGGGAAAGGAGGAGGAGGAAGGAAAGCTGTAAGGGAGCTGCAGCAATCTCGCTGCTGATGTAATAGAAACAAAAGTGGCAACCCGTGGATACAAGCAACAATAACTGTAAAGCTGTAAAATGATTATTTCTCGTCTATTTTCACTCTCTTCCCTTTTTTCTTTCGTCCTTTCTTGCTTTGTTTTTTTTTTTGTGCGGGCCCCCCCTTCACCGTCCGTCCAGTGTGAGCCCCCCCCCTCCCCTGCAGCTGTGCCGTTCGCACTCCGCACGTTACACCACTTCATGAGGGTGATGTGTGTGCAAAACTGCCTCTCATGCCATTGATACATCCATTGCTGGGAATGACGTCCTCTCGAACATTAATAATTCTATCAAATGGCACAGTATACTGTTAACAAATCTGAATAACGAAAGTGGTGTCATTAAATGACTAAATGTTAACGGTCTACATGATATTCTTGCGGAAAGACGTTCATAAGTGAAAGTGCAGTGTTCCTGGATTATTTTAGTATTGCGGAAAAGGATGCAAAGTCTGTAAGCCGGGCGAAATTTGTTCAAGTCACAGTCCATTCAAAAATTATCAATCAAACAATGTATGACTCTCGGTACAAAAATTGTTTAAACAACATGTCTTTGAATGTTTTCTAGAACATTTTTTAAATAAACTTAGTCTCTTTGTCAAAAACTGGGTAACTTTATGGGGGGGGGGGGGGAGTTCAAACTGTTTTTGGACCTTGAGTGAACGGGATAAACTTTTTTTCATGGGCTTGACGTGGTGGTGGGTGGTTACTGGAAACTTGAAGATTGTATTTTCAATTTTTCTTTTTCCCCGACCATAAATAATCTGTTCCTTTATGTAGTAATGCAGTTTAATTGGATTGGCAGCATTGTAGATAGTAATAACTAAACCCTAATTGTAGTAATGACTATTTTCTTATAATCTTTTAGCCTCTGCTGCAGGCCGGCGGTCATGGCACAAGCCTGGCACAATGCAAACATGCTCGCCTTATCACAAAAAAGACGATACCAATGCAGGTTGATGGAGAACCTTGCAAGCTGGCCCCCTCCATCATTGAGCTCAAGCTACACAACCAAGCCAATATGGTTGCAAAGTCCAAGGTATGTCATCACATGCTATGTTTATTTAGAATCATGGTAGTCACTACGTCATCCCTCAAATTAACCCTCATGTTCTCTCACCTCCGTAACAACGGCTTGATTCTGATTATCAAATTGTTACTCATTATTTGGATTATTCTTAATTGTTATTCTAAATTGATATTCTAAAATGTATTATTATTATTTGGAACATTGGCATGTATTTTCGATCCTTTAATTTGAACTTGCACAATGGCTTAATGTACGAAGTAGGCAATCACATACTTTGTCACACCCATCGTTGGGGGGTTGGTAGGAGGAAGTCTAAAGTGGTGCGACATGATTGCACACCCTGACAAAATTTCCAACTTCATTCTTTAATGTCTTTCATCATCCGGTTAAGATCATCCGGTTTCATCCCCGACTAAGAAATGGGGTTAACTGTTGCATTATTTCGAGTGCTTTTTGGGAAATCGATCTTACATCAGCCACTCACTATGAAAGTGGTGGGCATTGTAAGCTTGAGATCAGTCGATTATTATTTCTGCCAAGTTGTCATTTTGTCCCCATATTTACCTGTGTATCAGCCTTCCTCAGGTTATCATAGAAATATTTGAAAGTTTAGATGTGTGTGGATCAAACCTTGAGTTGGTTTTATTTCATAATTATAGTATACTTTAATGTGGGTTGGCAGCTATTTACACCATCTACTGCCAGGCTAAGCCATTGTTCCCTTTGGAATTGAAAGACAAGTCAACCCAAATGTTATACTTTTTGTTGCACTGCAAAAGTTTGTTAGAAATTTTTGGGCACATTATCACATTCTTTGTTCTGCCGACGGCAAGGCAGAGGGGATCGGTCTATGTAACGAAACATTAGTCCAGACATTAAAATTTGGTGTGATGCCTCCCGAGTGATTGGCGGGCTTTAGGTCATGCACGTTGTAGTACTATCAGGAGCCTATAGAAAACAACTAGGAGCGTGTGTGGCTGGTCTATGTTAAGAGTGCTTAATTTAGTACGATGAGCTAACGCCAGAAGGAGCAATAATACTGCGACAAGTTGTCTAAAATCGAAACTGAAACTTAGCACGTGAAGCAGACGTGTGCTATGAAAGCAAAGCTCTATTTTATTGTTGACTAGAGCAACTTGCGAACAACTGATTGTCTGTTTGTTTAGTTTTTTTGTTATTACTTTGGTATTGTTTCTATGTTAAACACTTATTGTTTACAAACAAAGGACCGAAAATTAGCCTTGAGAACGTGACGCATACCTCTAATCATCTCATGTAGGTGGCAACCTCTGTTAACAAATTTGCACACCACTGTAGCCGCTTCTGACTTAACACTGTAGTGGAAGTTACTGAGACACGCTCCTAGTTGATTTCTATAGGCTCCTGGTGCTATGTATGATCTGCTGATGAGGGAGAAGTCTATCATGCGTGCTGCTTTATATGAAAGGGATTTAAGAAAAAAGAATATATTTAAAAATTGTTAAGATGTTACAAAAACGTACATATGTTGAAAATAAAAATGAAATAAGAGGGAATTGTGAAGTTATGATTTGCTTAATCTTGGGATTGTTGTGGTGTACTATAAAATGTTTTTTTTTTTAAGTCAAAGTGTGTCTTGTTTTAATCGAGATGTTGAAACCTGAAATTCTAATATTTTTTTATTGTCTTCAACAGGTTGGCACAAGACAAAACACGTATGTATTCCAATATTGGCTAAAATTGATTACTTACTTTAAGAAACTAAATGAGCATTGTAGTTTCTTTGCATGTGATATTATTATACTTTTGTGACAGCTTATTGGATTGGTTGCAAATGCTAGATCGGTATCGCCAGCTTTTTACTAAGGTATCGATGATTTGGTGGCTGTGCGACATAACCAGGGGCACATGTTTTCGATAAGTGTAGATTTTTCTCAATCTTTGTTTATTTTTTAATTTCCGCCAAATAGTTGATCTTAAAAACATTGTACGACCTACTTTGAAAGACTTACGACTTGAGCCATCGTAAATAAATCACTTGGTTATGCGCAATTTCAAAAGTTGGAAGATTTATGCAGCACCACTAGCTTAATCAGACACACCGCAACATTACGTGTTGCCTCGTCGCATGCACTCCCATGTTGTTGCGTGTAACGCTAGTTTAGGTTTAAACTGTAGAGGAGAACAATATCCTAAATTATTTGTCAACTCATCTTTTCCACATCATGTCTGTATGTTAGGCTAGTATACAAATTCAGGAGGTCTTTTTGTTCGAAGCCCTATCTGATAAAGGTAACATCAATGCCTGTTGATTTTTTAAAATTGTGATGAGAGTTTTAAAGCATTGTTGCGTGATTTCGAACAATGCTTTCAATATTGGACATGTACATTCCTTGGAGATGTACCTTTGAAGCACTGGTGTTTCCAAACAACGTTAACAGCAGCATTTGTGTTGTGCTACTGTTTGCAGCACTCTTAAATTTCATGTTACGGAGGAAGAATTCTTCTTTGACTTTATAACTCCCTTCCATTTGTAGTTTATAATGCGCAAAATAAAGGTTTTCTCGATATATGATTTAAGTTCCTATGGACTTTGTAATGCCCGGGAATCTATTATTCCTGCTGTTTTCCGCAGCACACTTCCGTCCATTGCTTGCTTGCCGTGCCCATTCGTTAACTCATTTGTAGGATTCCTTGGGTGCCCGGTTCTTTTACTCATCATTTTGGACGGATGAGATCATGACACGATGGCGAGTGGAAAACCTTTAACTTTATGTGAATTTTGAATCAGACATGCATTTTTAATTACGACACTTGGCTTCATCTCTCTCCTGCGAGTGCTTCAGAATGACGCGTTAGGGCACGAGGTATCAGGCCGTATGGAGGCTTAGGAGGGCCATCCTGACACATTCGGGCCTTTGACCATCGTGGGCTCGCATATTTTGAAGCAGAACAGTTTTTTCGACAAAGTTGATTATGTTTTGCATTCCTGCCTAAGGCTTTTCAGTTTCAAAATTATGGGATTTTGAAACTGAACATTTTATTCAAGGAAGTTGATGATGTCATACATTCATGTACAGCTTCGAACTGACAAATTTTCTTCTCATGGCGATAAATTTGTCTATTTATTACCCCCACCTTTGATATTAAACAAAATGGAGTAGCCTGCGATGATTCCTATGTAGCACCATTATAGTTGGTTTACCCATTTTAGTTTTGCGAAATTTATTAGAGTTACATTTTCTTCTTTTGACAGTACTGCCAATACGCTAGCATGAAATATCAATAATTAGCTTTCAGTAGACGATGATGATCAATTAAAAAAAAAACAAACAGATTTCAGCAACTACATGACGTAGCAAACACCCGATGAAAGATGTGCGATTAACAAAAACATTCAAGGTCCTCATATCCTAAAGTGACGAATTTAGTAAGCAATATTCTGGTAGTCTACTTCATTGTCAGTGGAGAATATGAACGAACGCTCTAGGCCCGCAACACAAATACAGTAGGCAATGTTGCCAGCCAAATTCAAATACGCTAGTTTGACGAACCGGAGTATAAGATGTTGAAAGTCCGAACTATATCATTGAGGCCCGAAGATAACAGCAAGTTATCGAAAATTTTCTGGACAAAGCCGTTGTCTTGATTATGAAAGTGAGCAGTAATTTTTTTCATAATTTTTTTCCAAATTTTGTTGAAAAGACGTAAATATTATAAATATTAGACTTTTGAGTTAACGGAAAATGAAGAACCCTGCGTCATATTATAGGGAGTGAAAATAATTAACACTGAGTTTGGATATTGGTACCAGAGTGGTATCACCAGTTACGGCTAAACAGGGTAGGAATTGATACCACATTGCGTTTAATTTTAGTAAAAGCTCAATATTCCCTCACTAACGAATCTTTAGCACAGTTTTAAGTTTCATTTGTAAATAATTGATTTTGCAGAATGAGGAGCTTAGTTTGATATGTCTTTATTGTAATTATTTTTTAATGTATTACAGTCAACCACAACTAGAACGGTTACGAGTGCAAGTCAGCCGCATTGGCATGGCGGATTACGAAAATCATCATTACGACAAGGAAAGGTTACGGCAAGCATGTAAGTGTACGAGTAAGACAAAGACAATTCTTACAGTTCGTTGTAATCAAGAATTATACAAAATTCTTGGAATAATGTAATGAGAATTGGTTCTGCTCTGGAATTGCAGCAATACCAATTGGTATCATTATTGTGGACCAAGACGCAGATTTAGAGCAAGTCAGAATTCATATCAACAGGTTACAGATGGTAAGTAATTTTAGTATGTTACTAACAATTAGTAAGATAGGAATTCGAAAGTTACTAACACCCAGTTTATATTGCTAGTCATCTGTTACTAGGTGAAAGGTTTGTGACCAGGCCTTGCTTCAGAATTTTTTTTGAGCGCAGCTTACCCTCCTGGGTGGTTACCTGGGTGCAGTTTGTTCTCTAGGGCTGTAAAACGCCAAAAATATTAAATGTTGTAGAAAAACAATACGCGTTTTTAAAATAAATTTTTGGCTTCCTTTTGTTTTTTGGAGTTCATGAATTGCGTAAATTCCTGAAACCATGGTGATCCAGAAAAAAAAGTACTCTAAGGAAGGAACAAAACTTTACTGAAATCGAGGAATCATATTTTTTATTGCTGTAGGTTGCAGCATAGTGTGATGTAAGACTAATTGCATTACCTTGAAATTGCATTTGCGATTATTTTCTTTTCTTTCAGACGTTCGTGATTTTAACTAAAAAACTTAATGCAACTTAAAACCGTAAAATTGCAATATCTTCAGATTACAAGTATAAACTTCGGGTCCCTAGAGTGTCACCTTAGCACAATTGGAGGGCACAATTAACAAAACAAGAAGGCACATTTTGATAATACGTTTAGTTGCTGACTTCCAACTTGAAAGTCACAAATGAAGGAGGAATGAGTAAGGAATGATGAACGTTAATGAACGTTAAATGATGAACGTTAATTAAGATTTAATTGTGGGGATGTCGAGTTTTCCCAGTGATCCAACTGCCTGCCTGGCTGGGTTGCCACTCACACAGAGTGCAATCTGACACCTTCTTCCTCCAGTGCGGGGGGAGAGAGGGCCAGTCAACAAGAGAGAGTTTGCTGGGTGAGCTGAGCGAAGTCGAATCCCACCATGGGTTAGCTTCCTAAACTAAAGTAAAGAGTTAAGAAAACCCTAGATGTTTAATGATCAATTGGTAAAAATTGTCCTAGGCCCGGGTGTCAACCATTCAGTTGAATGGAGCCCCACACAAGCCGAAGTTTCTGCTATTTCGCTTGTTGAAACCGTATTCGTTTCACCCTTGTCATTTGCCTAGCAGTTATGTGCGTATTATGGAGTGCAGAGCAGAGCAGAGCAATCCAGGGGGCAATCCTGTCGTAATATGCAATGTTATGTTTGAGTAAGAGACTCTGCTACATGCTAAAGCGACTTCTGGATGGAGTAGGTAGTTCCACACACATAATTTATTACACTTTTAAATTTTCAAATCTTGAAACAATTTCTTCTTTAGAAAACACTAGAATAACCACATACCGAAACATTTAAAACTTAAATAATGAAATCTAATTTTCCGAGATAGCTGTGTAGTGCATTAATTTCAATTTTTTTTGGTCAGCCACAAACATACTTTGAGCTTTGTAGTAGTATGTATTGTTTTATTACAGTATTTTGTAATGAAGAAAATTTTCCGTAACGATATATTTATTTCAGGATACTGCCAGTGCAGCCAATAGCAATGGATGTGCTCAGAAGTT
>JAHWFP010190646.1:0-30977 GCA_023313725.1 Lithobius niger
ACTTGGGACACTAGCATGCTGCGTGGTCGTTTGCTTTTGTAACTGACCACAAACGTCATTTAGAGATTTTAATTGTCTTTCTAGTTCAGCAATGCATGCTTTAGGCTAGTTGCAGTTTGCTCGGCTCGCAACGTCAAAAGTTGTTGGTTTGAATCAAGTGTTGACTTCTGAATTACAGTTAAATGACTAGTTAACATGGCCTGAAAAGTAGCTGTAGATTGCTTAACATGGTCTTGCATCAAGTTTGCAACAGAATTTTTTAATTCATCATTGGTGGCTCGGCACCAATCTTGCATCGTACCAATAATTGGAATTGCGTGGTTACTATTTACGTAAATTTCTACACCATCAGTGGCTCGCTTGCCACCAATTTCCGGAGAACTTTTGTGCGAGGCTACCTTGCTCGCTTCCGCGACGTCACCAACGTCACCCAAAATTTCGGCGTTACTCGCGGTGTTTGTACCGTTTTCGCCACCCGAATTTTCCCCAGTAACATTTGGAATTTTCCCCAAAAATCGTTTAATTGGTGAATCGTCTTCGTCCCCCATTTCAGAATTTACGATGTCAAAGGCTTGAACGCTTCCTATTAATGTTTGCAAGTGGCGCTCCTCACGCTAGCAATCCTCCATTCAAAACGATGCATTGCCTGGCAAAGCACGTCGATAAACTACAGTTCATTTGCCTCACAATAATGTTTAAAATTCTTGCAAGGAAACAGTTCATTTTTGCTTTGGATTTGTAATTTGGATTGCCCTCCCAAATGCTCATTACGAATTTTGCAGAAAACTCGCACTTTTCAAAAGGATTTCAAATTATTCACTCCCGTTTGAATGCATAGATTAGACCTGCGTAGGAGGCTAGGTGCGAAAACTGTACAAAGGATCGGTAGAATGCACCAGGACGAACCAATTGAACTCCCGATGTCATGCAAAATAATTGGCAAAAGGTCTTATTAACGAGTAAAATGCAGCACACAGTAAGCTTGAACTTGCCCTGAGAAACACACTTAACGCTACAAAATGTTCTTGCAAGTTGCATTGGTTGCTTAGATTGCATTAACAAAATTTCTGGGATCGTCAGCAACACCTAAGCTGTTGACGCGCGAGCGTGCGACTACCTCTTCCTGCACGTTATTTTGACGCGCCGATCGCCAACTCATTGTTTGTACAAAATAGAATGGCTTCATGTGACCAATTCTTCAACTAGCTTAGAAATTTCGATTTAAGCTGTAATAAAACGTTCATTAGCACAGGACAGTTCATTTCGATTGTCACCAGCTCTTGCCAAGCGTCGCTCGTTGATTTCACTGTAAGAAAACATGATGCAAATTGCACAATTCACAGGGAGCCGTCACAAAATACTCTTGGTGTGCCGGCCTTTTTTTTTTAAACTCACCTCTCTATATACATATTACTCTCTGTATATAGAGAGGGGAGTTTAAAAAAAAAAAGGCCGGCACACCAAGAGTATTTTGTGACGGCTCCCTGTGGCACAGTTCAGAATCGGCGGCATTCGCACCAGGAAAAAGCGGTCGATCATCTTGCCAAAAGTTCGTTGCTAAAAGTAAAACGTTCGGCCTTTGGATTTCCAACACAAAATGTTCACTTGGCAAGGAAGAAACTACGAGCTTGGTGACTTCATTGGCTCATTCAATAAATTAGAACAATCTTACCGTGATCTGTCTTTGCTTTGCTTGGCTTTTAGTCGGCCGTCTCATTAGGCTTACCGCTTGCTTTACCATTATGCTGAATTACGCTGGTTGAAAAGTTCGTTTTCATCTTACCAACAGTCCGAAAAATCGCTGGGTTTCTTACGTATGGGCGCCAAATAACTGTGAGAATGTCCTGCCCGGCTACACCAAAGACTCACAGTTGGGTTTTCTATCTCATTTACTTCATAATACTTCACACTTGGCTCAAACCTTCGTACACCTTCGCGCGCTTGCGGTCTGACTCCTGCCGCTTACGATCATACTGTGAGGTGTGCGCCCTTGGTCATGCAATGGCGGCGTGCGCATCCTCACAATACATGTTCACACAGGAAAAAAAAAGTGTAACGACGAATTATAAACAGAAACAATTTTTTTTTGTAGTTTGGCTTAGCAATTAATCAGTAGCGCTGCGCAGCTACTATCTCAGCGGGCCTTGGGTAGAAACATCTAATTCACGTGTCGGATACAAGGGCGAGCTTCAGTCAAGGAAGGAAGCAGCTCTGCACTTAGGGTGATTGCGTCATGGAGTTGCTCGCGCGACCAGAGTTTCGAGTTTTGGTTTCGGGTTTCGAGACGAATTAAGATTATTTCAGGCATCTGGCAACAGGTGTCGCATCCGTACAGTACGGGGTTTTTGATCATACGCTAGAGTAAACTGAATCTAATGGAGTTGCTAACTCATCATAGACTCGTCGAAGCCTAATTACTTCCATTTATCTGAATTAAAATGGGTAATTCTGCAGGTTAAAGATAAAACATGTCGCAGACGCAAAAATCAAGCGCTACAACGTAGATAAACTGCCTTAGCTTAGCTCCTAATTAAAATAAATCGTTTTAATTACCTTGTTGGAAAACATACATCTTTACTTTTCATTAAAGCTCAATTATGTCAGTGGATCGTAATTTGAACAAACATTGCAGCTGTTTAAAGTCAAGAGTTACTCATAAACGGCCTAATAGAACTTAAATGCAGAATTTCGGTCACAAAGGCTAATTTTAGAAAAAATATTAATAGGAGATTTTTTGAAGGAAATCTTACTATAAACATAATTGGTAACATGTTTATTTTCAATCGGCTGAACGGTTTAAACGCTAGATGCAAAAAAAACTGTCTTTGGGGGGGGGTTATCATTTTTGGTCACCATCTTGAATTCCAGGCTTCGGAGGAGAAATTTGACTTGACACCGGGCAGACTCGTATTCAGCATCCACAAGTTAGGGTAAAATCGCACGGTGGCGAAATGTCTCAATATTTGCTGTTGAAAGTTATTTTTTAGGTTTTTTCTTCCAGTCTATCACACAGAACTACGAGCGTTTTTCGTTCCCGTCATTTTATTTATGACTTCATACAGGAAAGGTGCACCCACTTCATGAGTCTACATCCACCCTAGTGAGAATTTGTAGCAAGAATTCTTGACCCTAGTGAGGATCCCTATTATGTGCGCGGCCTATCTTGAGTCCTGCAAATATTTTATCAGCGGCTACGTTTTCCTGGAGGAGGCGGCTTTAATTGACGGCCGCCATTGTTTTTGTAACCATCTTGGATATCAACAAGGCACTCCGCTACTAAAGACGTACAATCGATTATCTATGGTCTTTCAACTCAAGAAAGACCGCAGACATAATACGGGTGTACCCACAGGGCCAGTCACGTTGTCCGCGAGTGGCAGCGAGCAAGCGAGCGGAGTGAGCAAAGCGAACGAGCGAGCGCGCTCCACACATGTTTTTGTGGTGTGTGGAGCGCGCTCGCTCGTTCGCTTTGTTCGCTGGCGCTCGCGGACAACGTGACTGGCCCCTGTGGGTGTACCTGACACCCGGCACTTGAGGAATTTTTCTAGTCTCCGGGTTTTACCTTGAGCGCAAAGATTGGATCTGGCTGGTAGACTATTAATAAACAAAAACGTATCGTTAAAAGTTAAAAGTAAGGGTCTAAAAGTCAAAACCTGTAAGGAACACGGACAAGTTTTGACTGTGAGGGTCTAGTGTCAAATTTGGCCAGTAAGACGCTGCTAAGCATTAGACCCTTACTACCCGGTTTTTGAGGAACAGCTGTCCGAGATTGTCATATAAAGACCCATGTGATGATCCAATGATAGTGGGGGTGTGGGTTTCCTACTTTGCTTTAGGTTGACATTTTTTTCCGGTTTGGTAACATTGCTGCGATTCCAAGCGAGAAAACCTGCTACAAGCTTAAGTGTGTACACCCATTCTGTCCGAGTTACTAAGTCATTAATAAATAGACATAAATCGCTAGAAATAATATTAAGGAAAATTAGAAATTAGCCAACAGCGAAAATCATACACTAGAAAGAACGTAGTTCAGTAAGCCACCTTTGTGCACTTACGTTATATCGGAGTGCAACGGAGAGATTAAGGTGCTATGCAAGTGATCTGGGGGTGAACTGGGTAGCCGGTTCGAATCCAGATCATGCCACTCCGATGAAACGTAAGTGTATAAAGGTAGCTAACTGAACTACGTTATTTCAAGTGTATGATTTTCGCTGTTGGCTAATTTCCAATTTTCCTTACCAAGTCATTAACATGATCACCGGGTAGTAAGGGTCTAATGCTTAGCAGCGTCTTACTGGCCAAATTTGACACCTAGACCCTTACAGTCAAAACTTGTCCGTGTTCCTTACAGGTTTTGACTTTTAGACCCTTACTTTTAACTTTTAACGGTACGTTTTGGTTTATTAATCCGTGTTACTTTGAGAATTGTATAATAAATAGGTGTGGTGGTGGATGAGGGGTGGGTTATGTGTGACACCTTTATAATTACTTTGTTGTTTGTTTTGTTGCGCTGCCTTTAAGCTCGGTAAATAGCTATGGCCCTTACTAACCTGGCTATCGCTAGTGTTAACAATAGAAACAAATCCTTTAATCTTCAGTCTGTGTCATGCAGCTGGCGTTTGCTAAATGGCATTGTTGCATAATAACAATGTTTAAAACAATGTAAAACAATCAATCTGGTCGTTTAGAGCTTCGTAACCCCTGAACCACTTGACCAATTAGAAAAGGCCTTATGGAAAGGACACATCTACGGAGCAATACCTGTAAAATGAGCTAAGAACCAGCTTTACAGGACAAATAGTTTGACCTGTAGAGAGGACAGACGAAAGGTACATTCCCAGAACAAGACCAAGAACAAGAAGTTGTCTATTTGGCCCCTCTCTGTATCTCGGGTTTGGCTGGAGTGAATTTCATAATTTTTGGACTGTAGACAGGCCTTGACTAGTCAAGGCTAGATTCCAAATTTGGTCTAAAAATTTTTAATTTTGACGGAGTTATAAGCTCTCAAAGTTGAAAGTTTAACACAGAGATCCTAGGTCTTCACGTGGCGTCTTCCCTCTTTTGCTTGGGAGAGATATGAAAACCTCGAAAAGAGTCGAGCGATTTACCGTGTACACACAGCGTCACTACTACTGCTTGTCGTCGGCGTGTCAACTGGTTGTCATGACAACAACTTGAATTTGGCGGAGTTTTCGTTATCTGATGTTCCTATTGGTTAACTGGTCCCCCTCTACTGCCCGAAGGCAGGATTGTGTCGCCGAGCAGAGCGTCAGTTGGTTCAAGACGCCATCCAGTTGGTTCAAGACGCCGAGCTCGGCGTCTATGTTGCTGACCTGGTCTACACGTGGCGTCTTGGGCACGACTACACGAATTCGGTGCCCTAAAGGCAAACGAGGCAAGACGCCGGCGACTAAGACGCCACGTGAAGACCAGTGTTAATAAAGAGGCCCACCAAGTTGAGAATGGTCGGCCTCACAAAGGCGTGATACGAACTAAATTAAAAAAAAATTTAAAAAAAAATTAAAACAATAACAAAAACTCATATAGAGGCGACAAAGTTGAGAATGGTTCGGCCTCTCAATGAAATTAAAATATTGGAAAAATAGCCACTTAAGCTATTGTTGACGTGCACATTCTTACAAAACTGCAGCCTAGTTGAATTGAGTCTAAAACACAATTAAAAAAAAAGGTGATATCATATCACTTCTAGCTGACTTGCTCGCTGTTGCTCGCGGAGCGTGTGACTGGCCCCTGTGCAACTCACGAATTAATTTTTCAACACGGAAGGCTTCGCCAAAGAGCATTTATTAAAGTTCAATTTTTTCCATTTTTTTTTTTCGGCGGGAGGGGTAGCATTATCGGCGCTCTTTTCCCTGTCGGCACTAGGGGCAGCCACCTCGTTCGTCCCCCTCTTGCTCCGGCACTGGGGCAGATGACCATTAGTGGTTAATGCTCACTATAAAACCCTTTGAACCTTTTTTTATTTAGTAGAAACTGGAAACTAATCTTTATAATAATATCGGAGACCGGCTAAAAGGAAAAGGAAAATGAAAGCCTAAAGGAAAACCACTTCTCCCCTCCTCGCGCCCGCATTGAAAACGAACCCTCCCACTCTACGTCCAGGCAAAAAGGAGCCAGGTATGAGTGGTCGATCAATGTGACAAGTCTTCGGGAAGAATGCCGGGAAAATGTCCCGGGAAATGTGACCGGCTCTCCTCTAGTGGTAAATAAATATCAAGGGCCCTAGTCTCGAATTGATCGTTTACAAATCGCACGCGGGTTTATCAAAACTCACGTGCGATATAATGGGGGAGCCATGATTTTGGCGCGCTTTTTGGTAAAACCGCATGCGAAACGCGTCCTGATTCAGCTCTTCGACTACGAGAGGCAGGACTATAATAGGATGGGCAAGCCTCGGAAGGTGCTGCCATCTATTGTTAGGATGAGGAAGTACACATGGACTGTATAAGGCCAGCTGAGATTGAAGCTGCGTTCCTTGCTGCATTTTAATCAGTTGGAATGCAGCTTACTTCCGCATGTTAACGGTGGATTGCTCATTGATAAACGGTGGATTGCTGTTTGATAAACTACGTGCACGTGCGAATTTTGATAACAGGAGCACTTTTAATGTATCTGGTATTAACAGCTACCATACAACAAACCACTTCAGTTTGTGAGTGTATTCCATAGTGAAATGAAGCTGAATGCGAAACTGATTCCGTTAACATCAAAAGTACATTTTAAAGAACATTAAAGGAAAAAAGTATTTAATTTACTTTTGTTGGATGATCATTTTTATAAAATCAGATATTAAATACAGAATTGAAGCTCACAATCTTCATTGCTAAGCTA
This sequence comes from Lithobius niger, assembly GCA_023313725.1. Lineage (NCBI taxonomy): Eukaryota > Metazoa > Arthropoda > Chilopoda > Lithobiomorpha > Lithobiidae > Lithobius > Lithobius niger. Next base: position 6,853 of record JAHWFP010190646.1, read on the forward strand.
ACCATTTATTCACTGGTTTGCTTATCATTATTTTTTTCTATTTACCAAAATGTACACCAAGTACGATGTGCTGGGCCAATATTGGAAGTCTTCTGGACGTCCCAAATTGGACCTGGCCGTAATTGGACGTTTCGGACCATTACTCGACCTTGAGTATTGTATGAGGAGCTTTTTTGTATAAAAACACTGTATAACCAGGATCTTTAAAATCCGAAGGACGTGGTAGCTTCAAGGTGGTAGTCTGCGTTGTAACTGTCGCTTTGCATTTTATCGCTACTCACAAGGTTGTCTGGGAAAGAAGCTGCGGATTTCGCTTTCTGGATCCAAATCAGTTGATTTAACACAGCAAAAATATTACTTTACCAGAGCAGTGCTAAAAGGTATTAACTTCCCGGCATGTGCGAGAACGAACTAAAGCAGAGCCTCCTACAGTAAAAGCCGAAACAATAAACGCCAAAAAAAAAGCGCCTGAAATCTACCACAGACACAGAAGGAAAGCAGCTCCTGTAGGGCTGCCGTCTAAACATCAAACGGCCAAGTTGCAAGCTAACCGAAGAGAGTTTGAGCTGGTTTGAGGGGGGACTAGGCGAGTGTGCTGCTGTTTAAGGCTAGGGTTGACGCTTGGATATTCGGGTGATGGAGTGAGTGGAAAGCGGGGGAAGAAGATGAGGATGTCATCTGTGGCATCTGCGGAGAGGGAGAGGAAACGGTGGAGCATGTTCCGGTTGTATGCTCGGAGTTGGAGCACGTCAGGGATAGGGGGAGGGAGAGATGGGTTGCAGGCCATCAGGTGGCTTCTGGGTTGGAAGAAAGAGGGTGCAGGAGTCAAGGTGGGAAAGCGACTACTGTTGGGTTGGTGGAGTCGCAGGGGAAGTGGTTAAAGGAGGTTGGGGAGGGGGGAGGGGTCAGGTTTTTGTGTTGGAGGGCTAGGCGGCTTCGGCCGCACCCTGTTGCAAAAGGAAGAGCCATTATCATCATCATCATCCTTGGCGTGAGAAACAAAACTACGTATACGTATCAAGGACAAGCACATTTAGTCCAAGCTCTTGCCACGCCACTGACATGTGCTTGGACTATAGTAGAAGCAAAAGTGGCATTTTTCAAACATACTTAGAAGGGAAAGAAACCTATACAGCGTAATTTTTAGCGTAAGTTTTCAGCAAAAGTAAATACAATCACTCTTTTCGAATCAGAATGGTGGAGCTTGGATGCACTTCCTCCTCATGCAGCTCCTGATACAACGAACTAATTTTTGCGCACTAACCAAAGAACTGTAGCGTATCTTATTTCACTTTCTAAAATGGCCATATTACTATGTGAAAGATGATAATGTATGGTTAGGTTTTTCACTGTACCAGGAATTATCTGATTCTATATTTTCATTCCCAGTGGTGCCAGCTGGTAGTGGCAATCCACGGGACTTGATCATTACTGGAACGAAAACGAAACTTAAGAGTTGTCTCAGTTGGCAGTTGGTGAATGCCACTCAAGAGAGGGCGCCACCCATTTCTAGTTCCTTGACGTTTTTTCAGCTTTTTTCGATCGGCGTTCCTGACCAGTTAGGCCTAATGAACGAGTCTCTAATGAAGCGAAGAAAAGGGTGTGTGTCTTCTCTCGTCAGTCCAGATGTGTAGTGAGGCGAGAGAATTAAACAAAATGCGTAAGTATAGATGCGTGTTCATCATATAACTGCTACAAGTGAAAGGTTCTAAGCGAATGCGAGGTGTGGATGACATCAGAGAGTGTTAGATGACTCTGATGACATCATTTTAATGTTGCGGTTAACGATCTATAATATTGAAGTTCATCGCCTCGAATTTTTGTGTCATTTGTCCATATTAATGACAGCGTAAAACAGCGTGTCTGGGAAACCTGGGAAAGGCTCGGAAACTTGCCATTTAGGAGGTAATTCCATTTAAGAAGAACACCACCCCACGACCCCACTACCAAGCGTTCTGTATTTAGTACTAAGGGAGTGTCCTGATGTGTAGGGAGGAACGGGTTAATAATTTCCCCACGAAGAATCCGCTGTGTGTGCCATTGCCACGGAACAACGCCTGGTCACTGGTCGTCAGTAGAGTGGGTTTGGTGCCCCACACAGGCCTACATTTTTTTTCCTTTTCTAATCCAGGTATTTTAAGGAATGTTTTCTCGGTAACTAATTTTTTTGGAGGTGGGGGAGGGGGAGGAAGCAAAACTAGCAATAAAAATATCAGAAGTATCAGAAAACAATAAAATTTTTTATGAAATTTGTCGGGGTAATTGACTTTGGCTAGACACCCGTATAGGCTAAGTAGGCTACCCCTTGCCATGATGACGAGTTAAATTGGAACAATACAGATTTTGAAGGTACAGTTGCTATTTTGTAACTTACATTGTTTTTGGAATCTTTTTAATCTGTGTGTACTGTATAGTCAGGGGTGTATCCATGCCCGTACATGGACAATGTTCCGTGGCATCCTGGGAACCAACCTGAAGTGTCCCGGTAACCAATCGGAAGCGTCCCGGTAACGTGCCCAAAGTGTCCCAGCTTCATAACAGTAGTTACCCATTTTAATGTCTTAATTTTCTCCCTTGACCGTTCCTCTGGTCCCTAAACCGTCCCGGTAACCACATTACCTGGTTATTGAAGATTTTCCATATACGTCCATGCCCTTCGGGTTTTCGAGTGGGCACGTTTTAAGCATCCCTCCACGTAGATATACAGCCAGTTTGAAATGGTCCCAAAAATAGTCTGAATATTCCAGGGCCTCGCCCAAAACTGGGAGCAGCACCCCTCCAGCCCCCTACCTGTCCCTAAATAGTCTTAAAATGTTCCTGGGCTTTACTCGTGACCTCACTGGGGGACTCGCAGCTTTCCCCCAGACCCCAGGCTAAAAGGGGAAGCAGGTGTGCAAATTATTTGTACAGAACCCTGTTCAGAAAATCTTGCTTGCACCCCTGATTGACATAATGTAGAAGAAAGTGCTTGGTAATGTCTGCTAGCATAAATGTGTGAAAATCGCCCAAAATTGCTTCCCGACTCGACTCCAGTTGGCAAAAATGGGGCATTAGAGTATCACATACGTCAGAGCAAGTATCGTTTGCAGAAAACATCCACTTTGTTGCTAATTCAATAGTAGGTCTGGGCTATTATTCTTGCTCCGAAATACAGTCCTAATGCTAAAGTCTGAAAAGCTTTTGCCGCAAGGTAGGGGGTGTGGTGATAACAAACAATTTTTTATCAATAATATCGCGATAAAACTAATTTTGGGGCCGCAGTAACCATTTTAAATTTATTAAATCAAATAAAAAAAAAATAGGCTACCTCGTCGCTCACACCATAAGCAGGGGCGTCGTTACGAACATCAATGAAAATGAACAGCATCAGTTATTTGACATCTTTATAATGCTCATCAGTTTGCTAGATAATTCGATACGTCAGAAAAAAATAATTCACACCCGGCTGTAAATAGAATAGTTACCATGTTTATTTTTGCTGCCGTGTAGTTCTATATTACTGTATAGGTAAAAGAGTATAAAAAACTGGGTTTTATTTTGCAGGTATTGTCTGAGGAGCACCATGGGCCAGAATTCCAGCCGCTCTTCGGTAGCCTCATCGGTACAGGAGAAGTTTCGCAAAAAGTATGGTCGACCTCGAGGGCAAAGTGACCTAAGCGCAACTTTCAACGTCCTGGACAGCGACTTGCATTATGAACAATTAAATGCCAATCAAGCTACTGAGGAAGAGCTCATGACTTTACCTGGCATCAACAGAGCCATTGCTCGCAACATTATCGAATACCGACAAACAATTGGCACTTTTCGAAAAGTTGAAGATTTGGCTCTTGTGTCTGGAGTTGGTGCAACGAAACTAGAATACATTCGCCCAGAGATTTGCGTTTCATCAAAAAGAAAAAGCAATCTGAGTCTGGCCTCTTCACTTAATCCCTCCATTGAATCCATCCCAAGCACTGTCACATCCAATGGTCGCAACACCACCACCAAACTACCAAATATAAAAGTGGTCAACTTAAACACAGCCAATGTCTTTCAGCTCATGAGTGTGCGAGGAATTGATCAACTCTTGGCAGCAAACATCGTTCATCATCGAGAAAAAAGGGGCCCCTTCAAACTTTTAGAAGATGTCGCTAAAGTAAGAGGCTTCGGTCGCCGTCTTTTAGCAGAAATGCGTCAATACCTTACAGTAGATCCATCTGCTGGACCAGTAGAATGCATTCCTAGAACACCACAACGAACGCCACAAAACTTTCATCGTCCGCTTTTATCTTCACACCGCCGAACTCGTTCAATGCCGCCAAAATGTGAAGTGCCCTTTTCAAACTTTGATGCAAGTGATTTATTTGAACTCCTTTCAAGCAAGTCCAATCGGCCAATCAACGACATAACATTCAGCTTTCGTCGCAATGCAAGGCCAGCTTTGCGGCTGGCCACTTGGAACCTTCAACATTTAGTGCCTGAAAAAGCAGATAATCTTGGGGTTCGAGAAGTAATTTGCAGAACTATTTTGGAAAATGGGTACAGTAACCTTTACTAGCATAGTTTTATAACAACTGCACACATGCCCGTGTTGCCAGTACAGAAAAATAGTAATTATGGTTAGACTCCACTGGATGGTTAGCTATTACTACTGTATTAGTCACCAGTAGGTTTTCGTTTAAGGTGTTCCTCGTCCCCCTACCCTTCCCCTCTAGTTTATCCACTTCCTACTATACCCTTGTGTAGAGCATACATGCTAAATCTGCCGGAGTGTCTTGTACTGTATCCATAATTTAAAATTGTGTGATGAAAAGTGTGTTGTTAAGTTTTATGTGATTTGTCAGATTTTAAAGTTTTATGTGATTTGTCAGTTTTATCTGATGACGGCGATATTGCATATCCTAGATACCAGAATATGATAGATTTTACATGTATGTTGTAGAGACCAGAGGGGAAAGGAGTGGAGTTATTGAGCGAATATTATTCACCTCCGAGCATTTTTTAAACAAAGAATACAAGGGGTAGGCTAGTAGCAAGATGGAGAGACTGTGCTGAAGAATATTACAGTACTTGTGCTGTTCTTTCTTATGTCAGTTTGTCGGCAATTTGGCTACTGGTCAGACACGGTGCAGTATTGCAGTTGTCAGACTGTATAAGTTAATCGTCGTGTGGCAACTGGCTGTTGCTAATCTTAATGTTTAATTTGTAGGAAAAATTTTCCCATCTGTGTTGTAATCGTAACTGGTTATTCCCTACAAGTGAAGATTGGGGTTTTAACGCATCATTAATATTTGAGAGTATTGATGTTGTACGTTTGATGTTTACAGAATTAGCCTGGTTTCAATTCAGGAATTAGGTGACAAGGAAGTATTGGAAAAGGTATGAAACAATTCTTGGACAAGTCTAATTTACCAGGAATTACCACCGCATAATGGCAAAAGTGGCTAATAGCATAATAACTGCCTAAAACTGCTATTCCATCTGTAGTGAATTTTAAGATGCTGCGAAAGTTAAAGGGTTGTAATGCACAGTAAAATCTTAGAAGTCCAAGTCAGGATCCAGCTGTTTTACTACGTCCTACAAACTCCGTGCTCAAATTTCGATGGCACTGTTAGAGAGCGTCATCTTGTATTAATAATTATTAGTATTCGCACCTACCAACCCATGGAATTGGTGGTTCCTTGTAAACTAGACTAGCCACAGTATTAAAGTAAGCATTTTGTTGAACAATGTATTTTTTTGAAACTCTGGTTTGGACTGCTTAGGTTTGTGCAGAGCTCAACAATCCATGTTTACGAAGGGTTCAGGATTGGCCTGATGTACGAGGTAGCTGGGAATACGTAGCTTCTGAAGTCTGTCTAAAAGATCAGGTAAAGCTTTAAAACATTTTGGTAATAATAAAGCAAAATTGAGCTGCTTGTAATAATTTGTCATACAGTGTGTTGAATATAGAGGGTTCCTGTTTGATACCTGCCGAGGACTGAGCTTAAAAAGATCGGGATTATTGACACCAGATATAACCAACAATAACAATATCTCTCTTGTGAAAAAACCGTTTTGGGCAACTTTTCAGGTTGGTATTGTGTCTTAATTCATTGTTTAGTTAATAACTATTGCTAGAAATGACATTCAGACGTGTTTATTTGATGTTCCTCTTACAGGTAGGAAAAGTTGACTTCACAGTTGTTTGTGTCCACATGCCTGGGTCAGTCTCTGTTGACAATACTCCTAAATCAAGCTGTGTACTTGATTGCCTAGAGAATTTGCATGAAGGTAAGTTAGACCGTTAGACGGTATGTAATGAACAGATTAGAAAGAAGATGAATTGGGAGCTTCACATGGTGTGGCTAAATCACTCAAATCAGTAGCGATTGAAAACCACTTTAAACTAATTCGTTGTTGACATGATTCCTTTGTGCATTGGTTCTTACAGTATTATTTCATTAGGGTATCCACACCCATTTCCAATGCTGATACCAACCACCTTGCCTAATCTATTCCTGGTGCCTTAGAAAGAAGGATAAATTGAAGTATTTCCCAGTTTAAAATTTCATTTTAATTTTATTTTGTGGGGGGGGGGGGTTGTGGGGCGACGATTCTTTTTCCATTGGGAGCAAAAACACTGGAGTGGTTTTGCAAAGGTCATCACGTGTAAGAAGGAGGGGAAACCTCCAGTTGATCAGTTTAGTGATTGAGATTAAAAGGAGATGAAAATATTATTTTATTCACCATTTATTGAATGTAATGCATTCCAAGAAATATCACCTTGCGTGGTCAGGTTTGGCTTTTATTGACAATGGGGTCACTGGTTTTCCGGACAAATTATCTGTAGCGAAAGTATTTTAATGACCAAAACATTTGATTTAATAGCCAGTTGGCAGGTGGGTGGTTTCTGTACCTAATAAGCATCGATAACAGTTTAGTCTGTCAGCAGCATTGACAGTGTCTGTTTTAGTTTGCTACAACGGTTCTTTGGTTAAAAGTCTCTTGTTCCCGACCAATTCATGGCTGAGCGCTGGCAGGAATCGACCCTGTCGACAAAGTTCCATCCAGACTCCCAATCAGGGTAGTGTCAGAAACTACCAGTTTTCCTCTGCAGTGACCTATTCCTGACATTATCTCGGCCCCCTGCATTGGTTTGAGGTTTCCCGAAGAGAATATCCCATTTTTCTTTCTGTTACTAAACTTTTTTTCTCATTCAAAAAAGTCTATGTATGTTCAATAGTGAGTCAATTCATTTAAACAAGCAGTTTGTTTCAGATGATGTCAGACTCCAAGAAATGTACAGTATAAAACAAACAAAAAAGTCAGGTTTGACATGACTTGGTCTAGTTAAATGGACTAACATGCCAGTAAAGTTTGGTCCTGAGAGAAAGTTGAAGAAAGCTGAAATTATACGCACTTACACTGTGTATACATTTTTATTAGTGTAACAAAAACATTCTAAAGGTACCAGGCACTATGGTGCATTGGCAATCAAATTTTTTTTTTCTTTATACGAATTGCTAATCTGTCAGGGATGAGAATCTGCCAATTTTAAAAATGTCACATCGCTTACTTTGAAAATTCGAGTCCATGTTTATGTTTTGTACGCTTAGATTTCAAAATAAAGGATATTTACCGTTCCAATATCCTTGCAAATTTTCGACGGGTTCAGAACGACTGTTTCATCAGGCTACCACATCACCGCTTACCCCGTCGTGAACGTTCGTCTGCTTTCGTTCGTCTGCTGCATTCCAACGAACGATAGCAGCAGACGAACGTTCACGACGAAGTAAGCGGTGATGTGGTAGCCTGATAAAGACAGTCGTTCTGAGCCTCTCCAACTCCAGAAAACCTGACTGTCGAAAATTTGCTAGGATGTTGGAACGGTAAATATTCTTTATTTTAAAATCTAAGCGTACAAAGAGTAAACATAGAATCTGCCTACTGTCGGCAGAATCCAACTTTTTAATTTTAAAATTATCTGTCTTGCAATCACTCCAATGTAAAAAAAAAAAGTGTAGTCGGGGGCTGCAGCAAACATAAAATTTTTACAAGCCTTCCTCGTTTAAGCTAATTCTCTAGTTTTTCCTTCCTTGTTTCTTTGCTTTACAAACTACCTAAAAATGTACGAAAGATCTTAAAACTGTACGAAAGACCCTAAAGTTTACGAATTTAGTGGCTTTCCTCATATTTCCTCATTTTCAACCAAGAGTGACTTTTATCCCTGTTGTATGTTGCATGCATGAGACTTTCCAGCATTCCAGCTTTCTTGTAATTACAGTACTTCAGTTTTTACGAAAATCCGACCTCATGTTACTAGGCTGTAAGTTACTTGGTACACCGAGTGTAGTCAGCCATACCTGCTTGCCAAATCTCCGCTCGGTTTTCGGCCAAGCTTTTTTTTTTTATTAAGTAACTTCCTACAATGTTATTAAAAACAGGACTACTGGTCGTTATTATTTTATTTAATAAAAATATTCTCAGCTTATGCATTCCCCTACCTGATAAAAATTTGCATTTTTTTTTTTTTTTAACTAGGGGACAACGTCATAGTTCTTGGTGATATGAATTTATCCCCCATTGAACCAGGTCAGTATTGCTTTCAAACATGGTTGCGCATGTAGGTTAGTGACTTAATGACTCATTTTATTCATTTTTATTTTTTCCAGAATTTAATTTGCTGCGAGAAAAAGGGTTCTCTCACGTTGTACCTGTTGGCACGCACACTTTGTCCAACGTAAGAAATATTTCAACCCCAAAAGGTTTTGATAACATATGGATAAGCAAATCCATCCAAAAGTTTTTTACAGGTAAGCCTAAGTCAATTCATCATTCAAACTTTTGTATCCAATTTCATATCTTCCTGCAGTGAATTCGTACTAATAGCGCATATAATTAATTTTCTCAAGGTAAAACTTAAAGGTTCTAAATTCTGACTTGACTTACATTTCGTTGGCCTAGTTATTTACGCTATCTGTTGAAAGCAACCTATGGACACTGTACATTTTCAAATGTTGATTAACTTGGCCTGCGAAATGTCATTCAAGTTAGAATTTACGTACATACTTTTATCATGAGAAAATTAATTACATGTACCTTTTAACAAACTTTTGTATTCCATATCATTACCATAAATTGAATTTCAGTGATATGTCATTCATGTACACGTTAACAAACTAGCAGTTAGAAAAGATTTCTAATAAAATGTCTTAGAGTTCTGATTGTAAACGATTTCTTTAACGGAAAAGATTTCTGTTTTGGGTGAAGTTTTTCCCTCAACTGCGCATTTGCATTTATAATATGGTATAGGGACACTTAGTTTCAGAGAGTTTTGCAATATTACAATAGTCGAGACTTTTTCCAGTTTGGGAATGTCAACTAGGTCTATATGTGTGGATTAGGAGATGCTGTCTGCCGAAGCCGATAATAGTAACGTGTGATCAGAATTTCTTCCCACAATTTTTGCAAATACACTTTTATCGTTTCCGGCTGAAATTTTGTTGGCAATAGGCACCAAAATTATAAACTTGTCATTAACGCGGCTGATATGATTTTAAATTTTGTGTGATCTGTTATGGAGGAATGGCTAAGGTTACAGACGATTTAGACTCATTTTTAACTTGATGCATCAGAAACGATCGCGCCGCTTAGCAAAAAAATTCAAAATGGCGGATGCGTGTTTGTCATCTAGCGGCGCTGTGTCACAGTCTGAGGGTTCAGTGATCTGGACAAAGGTTCATTCTTGGGGTGCTAGATTGTTGTCGACCCACTGTCGTGGGGCGTTGTCACAAGTTGGGATTCGGCAACGGGTTTCATCAAAAATTTTGAATGCAAAACAAGGGATGACAGGTCATATGAGTGATGAATTAATTAGTGAACAGTCTAATCAAGGTGTAAATGAAAAAGTGCAAAGTACCCTTCCCTCAAAAATGCTTTCAAGCAAAGTGTGATGAATCAACTGATAGAAAGTTATTCATCAAGTTATTCATCAAGTATTCATCCAAGTTAAAATGCGATAATTGAGATGTGGATGAATAAGAGTAATAAAGTTGGCGAAGACAAGATGATGTCAGGTGATCTTTAAGTTTGTATAAATTGCCAACTCCTTTTGCTATTTTGGTTGCAATCAATTGAATGTGGTCATTTCAACTTAACTGAGAATGAATTTTTAGGCGTAGAAATTTAGTTGTATCAACATGTTTTATGTAAAGGTTAATCCGAAAACCGCGGGCCATTCGAAAACAATGCACAAGGGCGTGCAGCGCCTGCGGTGATTGTTTTAGAATGGCCCAAGGTTGAGGGTTTTAACAGACTGAATATCCCACTCGCGATAACAATGTTCAGCATATTCCGTGGCAATGTTATTGCCCGTGCAACAATGTCTATCGCGCCGTTCCAAAAGGTCTATTGTAAAACATCTCTTAAAAATGTTTAAGAGAAGTTGTTTGAAGGGGTTATTCGTCGTTGTGTTTTCTTGGCATGAATGGTGATGGGGCATTCGGAATCGAGCAACAATGCATCAACAATGTCTGCTTACACGAGTTATATTGTTGCAATACTTTGATGGGATAAGTTCTCATTTCCAACAACAATGCTCTGGACACGAAAATTATTTAATAGAAGTTGTCTGAAGTGGCTGTTCGTCGTTGAGTTTTCGCTGCTTGATAGGTCAAGCGATACTTCGGAATCAAGCCAAAATCAAGTTACATTGCGCTACTCAAGTAAAATTAATAGTTAAGCACACATCGCCTAGCCTAGTATAATCGGGCCACTAAGAGAATGACTTGAGGTTATCATCGATTGTTTAAGTCGTGGCCTCGCTCGCCTGTTTTTTTGGTGCGCGCAAGGTGCGCTCTCCATTACCCGTTACGAAGGCACATTTATACTGTATGTAGATTTCGTATGGTTTGGCAACGCTATATTATAAGCTTGGTCCAGGGAGTTCCTGTCGCTAGAGACAGCTGCGAATACCATCGAATCGAGCTCGCCCGTGCTTTGAATTCAATGGGAATGATGTAACACGGTCTCGTTTCGAGACGTTGTTATGGCTACGTACAACACATGAAATAATTTCAGCAATGAAGAAATATAATTTATGGTTCCTCCCACAACATAGTGAAGTGAGAAAATGTTTGCTCCAGTAGAAGTACTTTTAAAAACGATTTAAAAAGAAGGTTCGTACTTAAACGTCGCGCTTAATGTATCACTCATCCTCCTCTAGTGGTTGCTAGGCAACAACAAGTAACGCAGGCAAGCCATCCAAATTCAGCTGCCCAAAAACCAAACAAACAAAATAATTGAAACAAATATTGAACAAATATTGAATTAAATACTATTAATTTATTTAAGAATTTATTTAATTCATACAAATAAAGTAAAATAAGACGAATTAAGAATAAATACGAATTTATTTCCACGTGTCTAAAAAAAGCAAACTATCACGAAAAACTGTTGGACTACGACTTAAATCGATAGAAGCAGTCTCGTGATTTCGGCTGTGTTTGGGGATGCGAAAATAGTCAACAATAAATTCACACTTGTGACCTTGAAGCGTGTGCAAATCCTTGTAGCATTACATTGACAGTGTTAGTTGTCAGATAAGCATGCATTTCAATGCGACCGCTCGCTTGTTTACACACGTAATCGGTACAAAGTGTAGTTACAAATCAACATCGTCTTTTGTCCACTCCCGATAATTTCGTAAGATTTCTCGTATCCAGACGTTAAGCCTTTAGTGTTGCACAAACGTTTTGAACCCTAAAACGAAACAAGGAACCAGCGTATCGTTTTCCCTCTCACCGCCGTCCCAATTTGGCGCCGCCGCTTACTTTAATTGCTGCTAACACCGATCACAACCATCAAAAAAGGCAAACTAGAGTGCGGTCCCCACTCCTAAATCACTGCTTGCATGCATGTGTAATATCAGAGATACTATAGCTATAGTATCTCTGGTAATATTGACGTGTCGGAAAAAACTGAGCTGCAAAATGGTTGATAGACGCGGCCGTTTTTTTCCCCGATGTCTGTAGATAACTTGCCCGGAAAAGCTTATAGGCTTAACGCACCTTGCAGGAGCCGTATAGAAAAACCTCACGACAGTAGCAGCCATTGCACACATTCTGGATTGTGTGTTTGTTCTAAACTCTCCACATTCACTCACCCTAGATTCGAAATACTTTACGACGTTTTAAACTATCTCCCGAGCTTGACTGTGTTACCGCGCTTTCCTAAGGAAGCCGAATTCGACGCCATGTTGAGCTCGATTGAACTCGCTGTCGGCAAGGTGCACCTATCGTACTGGCAAACATGGGCGATATTCGACGAACGCCGAGTCATTCTTTCAGTGGCCGGACTCTAGTAGGTTATCTGTATTGTGACCACACTAATTGTAGGCCTATCATAAAGGGGGGAACCGCCCCTGCCAAAATAAATATATAAATATTAAGTGAAGCAAGCAGTCTGCATTTAAGACTGTCCTTGTGAGGATACACAATACACTAGTCTGAGAAAGAAAGAAAAGACTACTGCCCCGACTGGGACTCGAACCCAGGACATCGTTTACTAGCCCGTGCGCTCTAACCGCTACTAGCCGGGCGCTCTAACCACTGCGCTACCGGGCTAGTGTATTGTGTATCCTCACAAGGACAGTCTTTAATGCAGACTGCTTGCTTCATTTACCCTTTACCCTGTTGATTTCTTTCTTTATTTATATAAATATTAATATAAATCTGCCTCTGCTAATGAGACAGTGACGGAAATTTAGCTAGTAGCAGGCTAGCTGTAATATTATTTGAAAGTACATGTTATTGGCTGGTAGCTAACGGGTGGGGATGGGGGAGTGTCTTCCAAGAAAGATCTTCGTAAAAATTATTTACGCATATAAATGCCAACACTAATCGCAGGCGTATCCTGTGGTTGTCAATATAGTTTCATTCTTGAAAGTACATTAGTAATTGACTGACAGTGGTGTAATTAACGGGTGGGGTGGGGGGGGGGGGGAGAGGAATGAAGTGTCTTCCAAGAAAGATCTGCGAACAACCTTATTTATGCGTATAAATGCCTGCACTAATCTTAGGCGTATCGTATGGCTGTCAATATAGTTTCATGTTTGTCTATAGATAGTGACAAAGACTTTCCTATATCTCTGTAGAATATAAATACAAATAAAAATTCAAAACTACACTCAAGTAGAGCAGTAGCACTGCAGCTACAACAATTAATGTTTCGTTGACACTTCAATGAGTTCAAAAGTGCGGCCCAATAACAAAGTAGTTATTTGCCCCGTAGTTTTAAAAAAAAGCATTGTTAGACTTTTGTTGCTTTCGGGCCAATAACTCGGAAACCAGGTATTCATTATTGGTTATAAATACTGACTCTGGGTTTTAAATTGACAGGGTTTTGTCTGGCTCTAAAATTTAAGAAATATGTCTTTTGAATATTATGTGATAGCCTATTTAAACTTAGCCAATAGGATACTTATTTCTGTGTTAACAGTATTTACATTTTCGGCTTGATCGTTTCCCGAGAGATAACAAGTTGTATCGTCAGCAAATAAAATTGACTTAACTAGCTTAGAAACCCTTGGAAGTTCATTAATATAAATGAAGAAAATTAATGGTCCCAAAATGGAGCCTTGTGGGACACCATAAGTAACCGGCCTAAGCGAAGATGAAGAGTCGGCCAACTGCATGTATATTGGTGTGTCTTCTAAATAACTATTGATCCACTGGTTGGCAGTACCCTTGATACCGTAATGGCTTAATTTGTTCAATAGATGTCGGTGATTTACAGTATCAAAAGCTTTTTTTGAGTTGAAATTGGTGAAATTTAAATCCATGGACATGAACTTTTACAGTAAAAACCGTTATGGTGCGTTTCATACTAACAACTGGCTATGTGTGGATGTTAACATCGGTCAAATAGCCTTTTGGCGACATTATTGCATCTTGACCATAATTGAATTTTGGAGTGTGGTGCCAGCTTCCCAACCTGAGTTCAAGCACAAATTGTGAACTCGGCTCGAATTTGTCAAGTATCGTGCATCCCTACCTACTAGTTAAAAAGGCAGAGCTTGTCACGCGAGTTCGACAAATGCTGCTCAACAGAGTACAGTAGAACCTTGATTATCCGAACTAATTGGGGCCGAAGGATGTTCGGATAATCCAATTTACATGCAAAATAACAAAGGAAACCTTTTATTTAACTCAGTTTTAGTGTTAGTGAACTATGAATGTATAAGACGACTGAAAAGAAAATTTTGCATGAAATGACTCCCGGAGCATAAATAATGCAAGTCAATACTTATTCCTTCTGTAAAGAACGGTAAATTTGTGAATATTTTTCAAGAATCGGAGTTCGGAGAATCGAAGTTCTACTGTAATGAGAGTTCTTGTGCTTTGGATGTTACTACAGTGTGACAACACTGTATTCGGAAGTCATAATGAGTTGGTTAACTGGCGAATAGCAGCCATTTGGGCTTGTCACTGGACTGTAGGGCACATGTCACGAGCGACGCAAAGCTGTTGTGAGCATGTCATGACGCAAAGCTGCAGATCTGTTGTTCGTGGTGTAATCAAACGAAAACATGCCGGTACAACTTTCATTTTTTTTTTTTTTTGCAAACGTTATTACATATTTAACCAATGTTGCTTCATCTCTGTCACGTATTTACCACAATCGTTCTTTTTATTGCAGGTCACTGGGGTGTTGTTCGTCAAGGACTCTCCCACTTAGCAATTCCAGTTGGTTGGACTTGGGGCGGCTTGGTTAGCGATTATTGCCCCGTTTGGGCTGAATTCTATGCTCAAACTAGCACTGTCGATATTGGAGCCTCTAACGGTGGAATACCAGAGAAATAGGTGGTTGGTGCCGAGTACTCAAGTTCGTTTGTTAAATGTGAAGGTTTGTGTTTCAGTGGTGCATGAACACAGTACCTGTAGTGCAGTTTACTTAAATTACGTTTGAATTGAAATGTACAGTTTATGTTAGACTGTGAGAAACGAAAGATAGATTCGGTAGCCAGTAATAGTGCCTTGATTTTGTAGACATTTGTGTTCAACGACACAATCAAAACGAAAAATGACATCTATTTTTTTTTTATTACTTTATCACGGACTATTTTATCATCATGACAATTCTCATTTACTAACATTTTTCTATGGCTGTTTTAGCAAGAAAAAAATAATTCAACCATGACTATGGTATGTGGATTCTTACAACTTAAAAACATTTATTCTGGTCACACATTGCAATATTTGTAAGCGCATACCTTAAATTAACTTTTGTATAATTTATTTGTTGCTTTACTTTAATAATGTACATAAGAAATGTTAAGTTTTTAAAAGAGCTGTATTGCTATTGCATTAAAGAAATATATTGTTGAACTTGTCCCTTTACAAAAAAATGTGCTTATTTTTTACTGCTAGCATATGTTTTCCTATTCCCTGTTCGCCAAACTAGGTCTAGGGTCAACCGAAAATAACTACTTTCTCCAGCAGTCTTTTGAGTTCCTCGGTGCCGAATTCCAAGTGGTAAACTTCTCCGCGAAATTACCCAAGGAGAGGATACAAGGCTTAATCTTTTCAATCAGGACATACGCAGATCTCGAAGTAATATCTGCCAGCGCCCTGGGAAGACTGATAAGTCAAATGGATTTGACGGCAAGTTGGTTTGGATAGGGGTGTGGAGAACCAGGCCTCTGCACTGGCCTCACAAAGAGGAGTGGACACAACGTGTATGCTGGGAGGATGTAATTTCTCTGAAGAACCATTCACTAGAAGTTTTGGCATGGTGCTCAGACCCTGGAAACTTAAGGGTGGAAATCCTGTGCATTCACCTGTTACTGGGTTGGGAAGCCTACCTGGGGACAAGGACGGCATTCAGAAAAGGGGTCGTCGGAGTTGCATATTACCTGGAATTGAGAGCAATTACCTCAGCAGAAGAAGAAAGGTCCACCCTTTTCCCCGACAAAATGGTTGCTATAATGTTCGATTCACCAAGGCTGTTGCCTGCGTAAAGAAATGTGGAGGGCCCCACTTTTCCTTCTGAAAGAGGTGTCGGAACATGACGTTGCTACCCAGACACATCATGGGGTAGGTGGATATTTTGACAGATGAGCTTTCCAGGAAGAGAAGATAACAACTGAATGGATGCTGTGACCAGCGGTGTGCCGGATGATCTTTCAACTTTGGGGAACACAGGTAGTGGACTTGTGTGTTACACATGCAAAGGGATAGCGGCAAAACTTCGTCTGTCTGTACACGGATGAACAGGCTTGGACAGCAGACAACCAGAGGTGGAAAGGTTGAGGTGGACCCAGAGGTTGTCTTGGATGGGAACGCCTTTCCACCGTTCTCCATTCTACAGAAATTGCTTTACAAGATAGGAACCTCAAGGACTCGTTCACATTTGCATTTTGTGGTTTCTACAACTCTTTGTTTAGCATATCTGACCGCTTCTTGCGTTGCACCTGTCTCTGCAACATTATCGCTATAAAGTCCTGTTTCCTTTGGAATAGATGTGGTATTAGCAATTTGGTTGGCCTACTTAAATTCTTTTTAACGAAATTCCGCAAATGTGTTGGGTTATCAGAAAATATGTTAAGAAAAAATCCATTCTTTGTTCCTCTCTAGTGGTCAAGTTTGTCCCAGGTGAGATAAGCCTTCCATTTGCATGTTGACATGATTTTAACATTTTTGTCCATTAAAAGACGAAAGTCACTAGAAATATGAATCGTACATATAACGCCAGCAACAGCAGCACTCAGTGCCAACAACCCTGTCACACCGAAGTGAATACGAAGTGAATAAAAAAAGGGCTAGCGAGTTCATTCTTGGCATGGACGCAAAGAAAAAGGGCGAACGGATGGCAATGTCAAGGGTAACCGTGACTACAGTGAGCTATACAATCAGTCATACAACGAAGCCACAGAAGCAAGCGATGCCAAGCAAAGTAACGGACCCGTAGCTGAAGGCCAGTAAAGTAATACTCCCAAAGTTGAAGGCAAAGAAAGTATCAGTGACTTTGTCAGTTCAATCCATTAAAACTAATTACCCGTCATTTTTTACGGATTTTCAGCTAGTAATAAAATAAGCCTAGTGATGGAGCTTGAAATAAGGTGGTGCCCCTGGACACGTCGGAAAAATTGCACCTCTATATATACTTAAACAAAAACAAAAAAAAAACAATGGAACCGTTAAAAAATTCCTTTGTTCCACATAGGCAATATTTACTTGCAGCTAAAATGTCTCACTTAGATTGGGCTACTTTATACCTTGTACAGGGCGAGTCAAACGTATTGGCCCAGTGAATGTTGTAGCCTCATGATTTGGTTTGCCCTCCAGACAATCATTGGTCACCACGGAAGGGAGAACGTATTGAAATCATCCAGGGGTGCCCTCCCCCCTTTTAAAACTGTCCACTTCCGGTACCATTAGGAATATGGCATTGGTCCCAATTGGAGATACTTCCGGTTAGTCAAACCATGGTTACTGCAGAAAACGGCATGTAAATCGGTCCATAATCGTGCGAGCTACCACCAACACACATTAGCGCAAATGTTGGCTTAACTGCATGAAACACTCCCCTGAGCGGTTGTGTGAATCGGTTTATTACATGTAATAATTACAGTAAGGAATCCTAACGTCACGATGCTAATGAGACGTGTGGCTAGCACATGTTTGTAGCACGTGGCATACCACCTAAACGAACTAGACATAGAGAATTTATTTTAGGGGGCCAGGAGGATGGGGGCAACCTTGCTTGGTCTTAATTCCTCTAAGCAGGGTTCATACGGGTCCTTTAAAACCTGGAAATGTCCTGGAAAATATAAATGAAATTCCAGACCTGGATTAGTCCTTGAAAAACTCGAAAAATAGTAGAATATACGAGAAGGTGGAAGGAATTCTCCATTGTGGATGCCAAAGAGTGGCATTGTTGAATTTCATTGTTTAAATCCCCTGTATAATGAGAACGATCATTTTTGTGCCGAAAGGTGTACATGAATAATTGTCCTATCTACCAAAAAATCACCAATTTTACTTGATTGGTAAGCTACAAACATGTTATCCCATCCTACTCTTTTTCTACCGGAGATGATACTTCAAGCACAAAGATATGTTAAATGATAGCAATTTTTAGAAAGTCTTTCCTGCAAGACTAGGCCGATAACAACAACGGTTTGCTGTTGCGCTGATTACAATCAACTCAACGCAAAGTAAATCTACATTATTCATACCGTAAGCTGGCGAGGACTATCGGCATCCTCAACAGCAATGGTGTGTATATGAGAAACCGCTCGTGCGAGCTCTTCTGCTATCCAGATAATAGAAGCCACAGACGGGTATGCGATGGGTGCATGCCGTCCTTAGGCAGGTTACCGTGATGGTTTACGGTCATTAAATGGGTTACCAAGTATGCAAATGAAATGAATTAAGTTGCCGACTGCTCCCTAGCCAGATGATAATGCCTGCCAATCCCTTATTTTATTTCCTCCATCCTGGTTAGACCTATAACCATTTTCCCTATTATTTTTCAATTTTTGACCCTATTTGCAGAAAGAATTTATATTGCGTAGCTCATTTTACACAAAACACATTTCTTATCTTTTGTCATTTGTTCAATTTTCCTGCTAGTAAATGGCGCTAAAACACGACGTTTTCTGTTCATCTCACGGCCCCCAAATATTTTAATTGCATAAAATTGTCTCCACATCAGATATCAACTGCAAACAGAACCAACAATTGAGATATAAAGGTAAAACTTGTGGGAATCGCCAAATTGCAGTTTGGCTGTTGCTGGTTTTCTTTGCCCGAGGAGCAGCAGGTGTTAGGAAAATGGTCGAATAAAATGCGTCTAACGTGAAGGCAGCACAAGTCAGAGCGTTGTAATTTTTTGCATGTAATGAGCAACGAAAATAATAATTTTTCGAGAAGTCCGCTTTACTGGAGTTATGGTGAATTTGCTCATGTAAAAGCAGCCTTTTTTTTTTCATACATTAGGTGACAAAATATTGGTATCAGCTCTTTCAGCTAAACAAAATTTCTCTCATAATGTTTGACACTCCACACTAAAACAAAATTGGGCAGAATAAGGAGAAAATATTGAGCAGTAAAATTCTGAAAGCTAAGATTTGAGAAGTAACTGATAAGTAAAATTCAAAAATTCTTCTCCTTTCCACAATTTTCTTCCATATTTAGCATGAAATGAGCTATTTACATGGAAGAGAACAATGGGAAAGGGAGGGAATTTTGTCCAGGGCCCCGAATAACCTTAATCCGGCCCTGCCAGGAACTGATTAACAGGGCCCTCGCGTTTATCGGCCCCTAGCATGCATGGAGAGTGCACTTTCTGAAGGCCAGGTAAATAGAAACTACGGCTTTTGCGTTTGGGCTTCAAGTCAGGTCAGATACGTATTAATAAAAATGACTCGTAGTCACAAAATAAACCATTAGGCTTACTTGAATTACTTTGAAACGCTGTTGATTCATTTCGATCTTGGAAATTACTCATTACGCTCTTTTCTTTTGAAGCACGTTTGGGGACGTTCTTTTCTTTTGAAGCAAGCAGACGAAAATGTTACCAGAAGACTCAATTTTCTTGACCCTGCCTGATGAAGATTGTTGAAATACAATCGAAAATTTGCAAGATACTGACAGTATCCTGTTTTTGAAAGCGAGCGTAATGAGTAATTTCCAAGATGAATTATTTCCTTAAGTGACTCAATGAACCGTCTACCAGACCGTGTGAGAGATAAAAGGAATTAGGAAAATTGAATGTTGAAAAAGCCAGTCCATCATTAGATGACAAAAATACCCAGTAGATATGGTAGTGTATACTACTACCTGTAAAATGGGATGGGTAAACCCCCCACTTTTTAGGTATGAACGCCTTGCACCTGCTTTTTATCATTGATGTGCCCTTTTTACCTATCATTTTGCACATGTCAACTTCTCAGGGGATTAGAAATCGAAATTTTAGAAGCTCATTTAATTTCTTTTCTTCGCGACAAAACTAGGTCCTATGCAACAAATGTGATATCAGTTCTGCAGGACTTGTGCCAATGATCAGTAAACTTTTCCACATCATGTACAGTAAATGAGTGCATTCAAGCTGTCGTTTCAACTTTTCTCTCGTGTTTCAGTGAAGACTTTGTGTTGTATTAATACTCGAACACGTTGAAATGGTCTTTACAACTCCAAAATTTAATACGTTTTCCGGTACAAACCAATTTCACCGTCAAAGGGCAAAGATTGAAAGCAAAAGTCTAGTTTAGATTTGTTGATGGGTGATGGTTGTATCTTCATGTTGAGGCACTGTTCCAAGACGTGTTGGTTCCACAGAGCTGTTGGCCCAAATTGGTTCCGAATATAATCAGTAAATAAACCTCGTACGACGCTACTTTGAAATTTTCGCCTCCTTTTTGACAGTCCTATTAGTGGAATATCATCTGTAGTGACGGGCTGAAACCAAGCACAAATTCAGTAATTAACAAAGTGTTTAACCCTTTGACTGCTGAATTGATTTTCTATCCCCACAAAAGTAGGGCTAACCCTGGACGGGACTCGAACTAGCAACTTGAAGCTCTTTAACTTCAGGTACACGCCTCTACCAACTAGGCCACGGCTATCCCCATCTAGAGTCGGCTTGGTAAGGGAACCTAGTTTTGTTGTCGTTTCTCCATTGTTGGCCATCTCGTGCATATTTTGGACTGTTTTTATGACTCAAAGCTGTGCTTGTGTTTTTGGCGAGTTATCTCGTCCTCAGCACTTTAAGGGTTAAGTGCGGGGCAGTAACAAGTTCTCGTTTTTTGGTAATGGGGAAATTGCACGTTACAGTAGCATCACAGCCTTAAGTCGGGATTTTACTTATTCCCCCACCCCATAAAAAAAAACCTAAGGTAACGGTCCCCAGTAATTTCTGTGGTGTCCTAGTCTTGTTAGATTTATTCACTTCCAGAAAATTAGCAAAAATGATTCAAAATACCTGACTTAATATTTCATCCCACACCTCCTCGTGCACTCCTGCTCCATGATGGGCACCTTCGATAACTACCAATACAAACTCAACCATCTGGAGGCAGTTTGGTATCGTTAAAGACACAGAATGCCCATGAGCAAACTTCGCTCTGCCTCCAGACTGGATGAGTTTGGCTTGGGGTTTTCGAAGGCCCTGAAAGTCAGGAGTGTCATAACCCTATGGATATGTATACTAAGGCTGCACCGATACTGGATCGGTCGGTTGCCGATATTTGGATATCAGATCGGTGTCGGCAACTTTCGCAGAAATATCGATAACTTTGGAACCGTTAGAGATTACCATATGCGGTTCGCGGCATTTTGCTCAGGAAATCACCTAGTATCTTCCTAGCTATCTTTTAACTGTGGGTTACTATTGAACAATTTTTTTTTATTTTAATAATTGTTGTACTTTTGCAAGAAAACTACACCGTTCGTGAAAAATTGGCGATACAATTTTGGAAATCGGTACCGGTATCGGCAAAATTTTTAAAACTGGTTCGGTATCCGTATCAGATCGGTAAAGTTGGTATCGGTGCAGCCTTAGTGTATACACTGTTTCTTTCTTAAAATAAATATTTCACCATCCCGACAAGGAAAAGATACATTACCATCCAGTTTTATACTTTATGCTACTATAGCTTAGAAAGGTAACTAGATTTCCCATCTAACCTCTTCCAATCCTATATGGAGCCCTGGCGGTAGTTGCGGCTACTAATACCTCTAATAATGTTTTGCCTTTGTGCTTTGCCGTAGCAGAGGCATTAGTAGCCGTAGACTTGATGACAAGACTAGATCCCCGTCTTTCAGAATTTCCTAAGCATGTTCATTTTGGGCTATTAGAGGGCTTCCAACAGCACTTTGAAATCGAAGGTTGCTATAACAACCAATGGAAAACTGGAGCACTCATGCAAATTATAGGGGGTAAACTTGAAATACGATTTTCGGGTTCAGTGGTGGCTTTTATGTAAAAACTATAACACCTTTCCTGTCCAGAATTGTGTGCTGAACGTTTTTGTTTCACATTATGCTTTTGATTTGTTGACAGTTAAGGAGTTACAGGCAGAAAACCGTTTTTGTTTTTTTGGAGGGTGGGGGTTAGGGGGAATTGAACTTTATATCATAGCTATATTTTTCAGATTACCCTCCATGAGCATCCATGGGCGCTATGCTACCCTACTATATTGCCCACAAGTAATTAGGAATAAGGTAGCATAGGAAAGACGTGACGCAGTGGCGTAACAAACAGGTAGGCTAGGTAAGCATTGCTTACGGGCCCCTACAGCTCGGGGGCCCGCCAGGCGTCGAAATATGGACATGGACAAAATCTTTGAGCTCTTTGCATTAAGGAAAGCATGCCGAAAGCATGCCTCAAGTAGTGAACTAACTACGGCAATATGTTATAAACAAGTCCAAGTTCCCATGTAACAAGTATACATGTAGTGATGGGCTGAAACCAAACAAATTTAGTAATTAACAAAGTGTTTAACCCTTTGACTGCTGAATTAATTTTCTATCCCCACAAAAGTAGGGGTAACCCTGGGCGGGACTCCAACTAGCAACTTGAAGGAGTTCTTTAACTTCAGGCACGCGCCTCTACCAATTCGGCCACGGCCGTCTTCATCTAGAGCCGGCTTGTTAAGGGAACCTAGTTTTGTTGTAGTTTCTCCATTGTTGGCCATCTCGTGCATATTTTGGACTCTGTTTTTATGACTCAAAGCTGTGCTTGTTTTTTTGGCGAGTTATCTCTTCCTCAGCACTTTAAGGGTTAAGTGTGGGGCAGTAACAAGTTCTCGTTTTTTTGGTAATACGACGCAAAGCTTATAATAATTCGACAGTTAAGTAGGCTAAAAAATACCACAACAAAGGATTTTTTTACAAAATTTTAGAAAAATTGTTTGTTTGCCTATTTGAAAAAAATTTTTGGGCTAAAAAGTTGTTGGTTGTTCGGGTAAAGTTAACCAAACAATCTACAGTATGTGCATCATTTGACCAAAACAGTCGAAAAGGTCAACGATTTGAAGGGGGGGGGGGGAGCAATAAATGGGTAAGGGCCCGACCATAAATTTTGCCTATGGGCCCAGAGACACTTTGTTACGCCACTGACGTGATGTCACAGGAAGGTTCCTCAATCTCGCATTTCGTATAGTATCCCTGTTCTTTTCGTCCTTCTCTTTTCGTACTATTCAATTAATCTTAGCCCTATGTGTATTTTACAACCTTTTTCTTCTCCAGGAAAAAACTGAAATTTTTTTTAATTAATAAATTCTATACAAGTCACACATAGCCAATGAAGGGTTATATGGATCGACAGTCTATTTAAAACATATAGACATCAACAATCAAAGACAAGTCGGTTCAGTAACATACACGAACAACTAGTTGTAATCTATAAATATTTAGTGATTAATTGTCCCTTATATGTTTTATCTTCGGTAGTGTGTTTTAGCCCAGTAATTCCGTAATGTTTGTTTTAGTTCCTTATAACTATTGATTTTTCTATTGTGACAATGTGGTAGTTCATTAAATATTTATATACGGCAGTAATCTGCTGTCATTTTATCGTATTTATTTTTCATAATGTCAATTCAAAAATCTTTCCAATTTTGAATTCTTTGAGTCTCTTCCAATTTCATTTTAACATTGGCGTAGTTTTTAATCATTACAATATAATTTTTGAGGTTTTCAACAGTCAAGTCTTATTTCCTATATTTTCTGGTTGTATTATTTGCAAATAAGGTTTTTTTTTAAATTTATTTTGCAGTTTTATAAATACCGTTACTTGCTTTTCTACAAATTCGACCATCTGCAAATAATGAAACTTTTACCTTTCCCACCCCCACTCCTTCTTCCAAGTACTTCTGTGCAGGTACCACGTAACCCCCCTACGGAAACCTTCCTCCGTCAAACGGTTTACGTATGTAGGTTTATTTTCTCCGGCAGACTCATGAAATCAAATTATCAAGACGTTTACACGCAGTTTCTCAGGATGTAGGGAGCAAGGCTTTTCTACAGAATTTATTGATATAAAAAGCTACACTTGTAGAATTGGTACTACCAGGAGGAAATTAATAAAGCATACTTCAGTATGCTTTATTAATCCTGGTAGTACCAATTCTACAAGTGTAGCTTTTTATATCAATAAAT
>JAHWFP010190646.1:31077-55496 GCA_023313725.1 Lithobius niger
GGGGGGGGGATTGGAGTTGGAGGGAGTCCTGAATTTTTTGGTCCCCCTCAAATAATACATTTTTCAGTTCCCATCAAGAGGGAAGGTCACAAAAAACACTAATCAATTTGGAAGAAAAAGTCATTTTGGTCCTCAAAAATGGCACTTTCACCATTAAAAATCTCTAAAAACGCCTCAGCGTCCCCCCAGATCCCCCCTCCCCCCGGGGGGGGGGGGGGACAAGGGTTTGAAGTAGTACCAATGTAGAAAAGCCTTCCCCCCTGGTTTCTGGCTTTCTTCTGTGTATCAGGTGCTGACTATGTTACGGATGTGTGCGTACAAGCAAACAGTGTGTTCATCATATATTGTATGAAATTTGATACAAGATGGGCCTACGGAAGAGCGGCATTTTATTTTGTAACCCAAGGTGACTTTTTGTTATAAACTCCTTACAAAACGAATGGTAACTTGTAGGTGCGGAGTTAGCTACAGCACGAATCTTGGCTACAGGAAATCATCTGCAGACAGTCTCAATTGGCATACAAAAAGTGCTTTTTTTATGGGGGGGGGGGGGGTTCAGGGTTTCGAAGGGGGGGTGGCCTTCGAAAATTTGGTGATCACATTTTCATTTCCTCCATCCCTGGCCATAAATAATGACAGGTCCCTTATCCAGTTGCATTCGAGTCATTTTCAATCATTTTGTAAAGTAACGAATGTTAAATGCCAAGCAACGTATTTCAGTCGTTATTGGGAATTAATCGAAACGATATTGATTTTTTCCCCATTAAATTGCTTCAACAGTACGGAAAGCCAAATTGGCTGAGAAGGGTTAAATAAATACGGATGCAAACCTATTTACGTTGCCTTTTGGACTTATATGTCAGACTGCCGGAGTGGGGAATTAAACCCACGGGAATACCCCACCCTGGCAGTCTGACATTTAAGTCCAAAAGGCAAAGTAAATAGGTATGCATCCGTATTTATTTAATTCACTAGAGGAAGCCCGTGCTATGCACGGGGCCGGTCACATTTCCCGGGACATTTTCCCGGCACTCTTCCCGACGACTTGTTAGATTGATCGACCACTCATGCCTGGCTCCTTTTTGGCTGCAGGTAGAGTGGGAGAGTGCATTTTCAATGCGGGCGCGAGGAGGGGAGAAGTGGTTTTCCTTTAGGCTTTCCTTTTCGCCGGCCTCCGATATTATAATGAATATTAAATTGAGCCTAATTGTGCTGTTTCGTTTCGGTAAAATTCTACTTGGAAAATCTCTGAAGCAGCGTATGTCACATTAACGTTGTAGTAAATTGTTTTTCGGTTCTCTAGATTAAGTTTTAATTCAGCTTACCATAAAGATTGTCGTATCCTCTTGATCCCTGTTGTCTAGAAATTCGTTTCCCCACTTTTGATAAGTTTGCCTGGCCACAAATAGCCCTAAGACGGTAGATGCGATATCAGGAATAAGTTCTCCGATAATAGTGTCCAAGACACATTTTGAAGACATAGTCAGTAATCATCATTGATGTAGTAACTCAGTAAAATTTCAATTTTCCATTTTTTTCATAAAGTAAGAGGGATGAGCCTTCAAGGCCTCGCCATGGTGAAAGTGGAGGGGACAAGAGGCCTAGCCCATGGTCCCGTTTAATTCCAAACGATGTGCCGGCTTGTTTTCATTTGTTTACACTGCATTGTTACATTGCAGACCATTCTTAAGTGACGCTTTGGAAAAAAAACGAAAGAGAAATGGGAATTAGAAATGAAATGCTTCTGTTATATGACGTCCTGTTTTTTATGCTCAATCTCTTCCGACATTTTTAAGACAAGGCCAAACCAAAATAAAATGAATAAAACTTCCACCAAACCAACAAGGCAATCTGGAAGACGAAATACTTTGTTAGTATGATTTATCATACACGGTGGATGTGATGGAAGTCCTCTCGCCAGCAAAACTGAAACTATTAATTTCTCCGTTTCTATTCAATATATTTCGACCAAACTTGGCCAGATAGTAGATAGCAACTTTTCCAAACTTTACACCAACTTTTATGCAATTCCGTGCAAGAGTAAACGTAGGTAGCCACACGTAAATTTGAAAACTGTTCACTTCTGCTTGTTTTTGTTCTTCTTGGCTGACACGGTTTCAGAAAAAAACTACTGCACCTACCTAAAATCTGAAACATGATCTGAGCCAGAAATTTCCCTGGGCTTCAAACTGATAGGGACCACTTTTTCGATTGGTCCATCCATTCCGGAGTTACGGGGACCTAAACGATCATTTTGATTGTTTTACATTGTTTTAACCATTGTATTTAGGGAACAATGCCACTCAGCAAACTCCAGATCCATTCTTCGTGCATGCAACAATCGACTGCATGCATAAACCTTTATAGCGCGACACCATAGCCGTAAAAAAGGTACACGGATTACAAACAAAAACGTCAAGTGTGCCGTAAAAAAAAGGGGTTATATGATTGAAGTTTCATTTTACTTGTTAAAATGTACACGGATAAAAATTGGTGATTTTTAATTGAAATAATCAAATGTACATTTCAGAAAATTGCATCTGTTTAAGTGCTGTTGTGCTTTACCAATCATATACGTTACGTAAAGCACAACAGCACTTAAACAGATGCACTTTTCTGAATTGTACATTTGATTATTTCAATTAAAAATCACCAATTTTTATCCGTGTACATTTTAACAAGTAAATTGAAACTTCAATCATATAACCCCCTTTTTTTACGGCACACTTGACGTTTTTGTTTGTAATTTATTTCTTTATTTAATACTCTACGAGAGCCTAGAGGACGCAATTCCATATGATTTATGTACCCACTTTTCGAAGCATCCCAATGTTGTTATTGTTGTGTTATTGTATTGTTGTTACAACGGGTACCTAAATAAAACTAACACTGTAGTAGCTTCACACAGTGGGGACTAAAGCAGTAATCCTAATCCTAATCCGGTAATTAGTAAAGGCCTTCCATGTTAAAGCCGAAATTCGATGCTTAATTTTTCTGATGACTTTCAATATTATCAGCTTAAATTTAGTATATGAGCTTTGTTGGACTTGGCTAACACGTGTACCAACCTTCATTAATATCCGATTTGTCACGTCGGAGGTACTTGAGCTGGAATCGTGATTTTCACTTTTGGCTACTTCATGTTGGCCCGACACGTTTCTACTACGCTCTCTACAGATCAAACTATTTGTCCTAATAAAGCTGATTCTTAGCTCATTTTACAGGTATTGCTCCGTAGATGTGCCCTTTCCATAAGGCCTCTTCTAATTGGTCAAATGGTTCAGGGGTTGCGGAGCTCTAAACGACCAGATTGATTGTTTTATATTGTTTTAAACATTGTTATTATGCAACAATGCCAATCAGCAAACGCCAGCTGCAAGACGATAGACGCAGATTAAAAGATTTGTTTCCTTGTTGGTTTGTGCAAAACGTAATTGATAAAGATACAAAACATTAAAACAAGCTAACCTAACTGCATGGTACGCCGAAGTAGCACGAATTAGAAAACAAAAACGAACTCTTTTGATGCTTAAGGTAAGGTTTAACTGATCCGAAGTCAAACAGCAAATGAACACAAATAAACTTTCCTGTAAGGTTTTAGATACTGCAGTGTTGCTGTACTGTTTAGTCCACGTGAAACCTTACTGCTGTAGCCAACCATAATACACGTAAATACAATTATAGCCAGAACCCAAATTTCAAAACTTTTCATGCCGAAACAAATGAAGAAAAATGTGAGGCTACATATTCGATTATTTTCTTGGATCCATTTTTTCACTGTTTTTCAGTCACGTCGTCTGCTTTCTGTTCATCACTCTACTGATGATAAATATGTAATTTTTCAAGATTTTCAGGCACTTTACCAGGCATTTAATTTCATTATTACTTTCCAGGACATTTCCAAATTTCCAAGAACTCGCACGAAGCCTGAATTACCTGTAGAGCTGTGCTAAGCAAACTAAGATGTTTAGCTTTTTAGCATTTTTCCAGCGATGTCGTTTAGCCAAGTGGAATGCCTAATCATTGTATGCAAAAGTAAAAATGATAAAAACATTTGAATACAGCAGTAAGGATTCACGTAGATTAAACAGTACAGCAATACTGCAGTATCTGAAACCTTACAGCAAAGTTCATTTGTATCCCTTTGTTGTTTTGACTTCGGATCAGTTAAACCTTACTTTTAGTATCAAACGAGTTCGTTTTTGTTTTCTAATATAATACTCATTCGGTCAAAAGAAAGCACAACCAAAGTGAAAACCAATTACTGGAAACAGGTGCAACAATCGCTTTAAACTTGACTACAATTGCGATACACGTTGCGAATCATTACCACCTTGCAAACTGTCTGGTCGCGTGAATGTGGCATTGTCGGTGGGCTATAAGCTTTGACTTTTGGACTTTCGTTGTTGAGCCAAAAAAAAAACGAATCCGTGTTTCAACTAAAAGCGCACAACTTTAAACAAAACGACGATAAGTTTAGTTGTTAATTTCGAGACCCGTTGGCAGCCTGATACGATGGAAAGGCGCATTTATTTCGTAGATGCTGACTTGCAGAGCGAAGTTGAATTGTATTAAAGTGCCGGCAGCTATCACAGCACGCGCTAGCGTTGATACCTCGCTAAATGAAAGAAAATTATTTGCAACAATATGGTGGTGCGCGGTAACGCCGTGCATTGTTTCTCAAGGGATTCAAAGGGTTTTGTCGCGAGCGTTTCTAAGTTGGCGGAAACGGAAAAAGTTGGCAGAAAAGAGGCTACTGACTTTCTCAGTGATGGGGGTTGTTTAGCATTCAGTAAAACACAGGTGTGCGTCTTTTCTGGGTATGCGAGAACATTTCGGCGGAAATGTCCCGTTAACGTTGTTCCTTTGAACAACGCAGGGGAGAAGAGGGAGGGAGGAGGGGGACAAGAGTCCATAAATTGTCACACTCGGTGGGGTGACAATGGGAGATAGTTTTATTGTGACACGGGGGGGGCGCCGAGATAGGTTTCGGAAGTGCGACGTAGCAAATTTACAAATTCACACATTTTTCGGCATATTATTAAACTGTTGATTTGCCTCTATATCTCCTTGGTAAGCGGAGCAAAATTTAATGAATCTGAATTATTACGGTGTGTGCGTGGGGGGAGGGGGGGGGGGAAGAAGTGCGACATAATTATTTAATGCGTATTTAGGGTATTGCTGTGT
Organism: Lithobius niger; assembly: GCA_023313725.1. Classification (NCBI taxonomy): domain Eukaryota; kingdom Metazoa; phylum Arthropoda; class Chilopoda; order Lithobiomorpha; family Lithobiidae; genus Lithobius; species Lithobius niger. The sequence continues at coordinate 36,265 of JAHWFP010190646.1, forward strand.
TTGTGCCAAGGAGGTGGGTGGGTTTTCGAAACAAGCGAAAAAGAGTGACATAATTTATGAACGTTGATTTATGTACGTTGGTGGGTTGCCGAGCTTATAAAAATAATTCAAAGTCGACTTCAGTAATATTGCTTGTGCCGTCCTTACCAAGCCTCCTGTATTGTAAAGCATCTTTCGAGGGTTTTTATCAGGGCTGGATCCAGCATGGTGCGAATGGTGAGGTGTCCTACGGACGTGCACCGGCCCTTCGAGACGGCAGGGGCAAAGGGGCAACGTCTTACTTTTTTCTGGGGACCTTTTTATGGAGGTGTTTTTTTTTCCGTTTGTCCCTCTTTGCCCCCCTTTCTTAATTGATTTGGTCATTTTACACCACCACTCCAACAAAATTAATGTAGGCCATTTTTTTTTTTTTTTACCGAAGGGCTTGGCCCTGAGCAGGGTTGCACTCCCCCTGTGTGTACGTTCCTGGTGAGGTCGCATACCACTTCGTGCTTAAAATTTTGCAAAACAATAAACAAGTAAAAAAAAAAAAAAGTTACAAATGCAAATGCAGCTCAAACCGAGGTCAGGCGTTCGTACCACTCCCGCTAAATTAATTTCAAGGACCTTCAAGAAATCACAGTACCAAAATTTGCAAAATTCAAGCACCTTTAGAAGAATCACAAAGTTTTAAAAAATATGATAACTACCATTCTTCACCTCCACTAAGAATGGTAGGAATGTATCCTAAAAGAACATAAGCACATCACAGATTGAGGTTGTCGTTGGCACCTAACTCGATTTCGCGAACAAATATTAGATTGGAAGTTTACTAGATATCGCAGGTTATCTCTTCCAAGCCTACGCCGCGCCCTGGCGGTGATTGCGGATACTAATACCTCTCGCACTGCTTTGCCTCCGTGCTGCTTCGTACGCAAAGCATTAGCAGTGACGTTAGTAGCCGCAACTACCGCCAGAGCACCGCGCAGCTTGGGGAGTGGGAAGATGCGATATCTATAGTAAACTTTCTAATAATCTATGGTTTGGGTTTGGTATCAACAAACTGACCTCATTAATATGGCTTGCCTGCATGTAAATAATGAGACTAAACTTGAATATGATCTGTAATCCCAATTCAAGTTACAGCATTTTTTATGTTTGAAGTGTGCGAACCACCGGCACCATGCTCAGCCCCTGTAAGTAAGTGACCGACCATCGACCTTTTTTCTGTCTTGTTACGAAGTTTTAACTCTTTTACGCAACTGTTCACTGACATAGTCACATTCGTATACGGAAACTGACGATAATTCTATGTTAATAAATAAATAAATTGAGTTCATAAGTTTGTCCAAAATAAGTGTTTATTAACTTGTGGTTCTCCTTAAAAAAAAAATTTATATTGTTGGGAAATTGTATTGGATAGTCTTTAGTAAAGATTTAGCAAAGTTCAAAGAAAAGCTAGAAAAACTAGCGAAAGAACAAGTGAGTTGTTCTAACTATACCAGGTTCGCTTTTGATGTCGCCACAGTCAGTGCTGATGGAACAACGCTGGATCTTTGCCTGTTCGATGGGTGTCCAGCACCTTTAAGGACTGCTACGTATAGCCTGTAGTGCAGGGAAACCCGACGAGTATCGGCTGCTATACCCCGCGAATCTCTCTCTCTAATGTGGAAAAAGCAAAACTGATAGAAACAATATTATTAATGTACTGTTATTGAACCTGGTAGTCAACCAGGGACTTCAAATGCCCCCCCCCCCCCCCCTCCCGACTTCCTCCACACAGACACTTCGAAACTGAGTTAAGTTTATAATCAGGTGCGCTAACGTTGCAAAAATAATCTACGCCTTATTTCGTAATTTCTCGTAGCAAGGTCAATATCAAAAATTAATAAAAACCCTTGGTAATATATCCAGAATCTATAGGGTTTGGGCTTGGTAATATAATATGGATAGGTACCAAGTATTCAGTGTCGCAAAAGTCAGTTTTAAGTTCAGGGGGTCAGGGCCTACTGCAGATTTCTACTTTTTATTTTATGACTAATCTGAAATGGTGGGGCGAGAAGAGCAGCTGCAACGAGCGCCAATCCCTTTCACCTCCCCTCCCCTCCTTGTCCCTTTACGGCGCCCAAAAAAAAAAAAAATTGGCGGCCCCATGAAGTCGGTAGGAACCGGTCTGGCCGGCAGATGCCTTCCTTCCTTCCGACCTCTGACCTCTATATTGCCGTTCAAGACCCGATGCATGATGGGAGCATTTCTATCCAAGATGGCGGCATTCGAATACAACCAAGCCAAAGTGAATGGTCGATGGTCGATGTAGGCAAGAGAAGGAAAGCTATGCGTTTAGGTGGACGTAGCACCATGAGGGGATTAATTAAGTATTATCCTTGCTGGCCGAAAGGCATAAATCCGTCAAAGATGAGAGGCAGGTAAAGAAACGACTGAATTGGAACTAGCCATGTTTTCACTGGGATGACAAAACTAATAATGTCGAGGATGACTTGGAGGAGAAATTGATGTGGATCTGGATAACGAAGAGCCGAGTGGCCACACCGTGAGTAACTCTTGATACGTTGGGCGTGCAAAGACAATGGCATCTTCTATGCACGTGAAGCGCGAGCCTGGTGTTGTTTGCTTTGTGTGTGGCAGTGGCGGGGCAGAGCAGCTGCTGTGCGTTAAGGCGCGCGACTCGGGTAGTTACTTCCCTTTCCTGGAGCAGCACGTGCCCCCCGAAGGTGCCGAACCAGCGAACGCTGATGGCATGGTGCGAGCCTGCTACCTCTGTTACTCCTTCCTCAACCAGCAATGGGGCACGTTCGAGAAAAGCAGGACTCCTCACGTCAAACGTCTGTATTGGCTCAAGCGAGCCGACAACGGGCCCTACATGGGCGCCGAGATGAGATTGCAAGGGGAATACGCTGCCCAAATGCTGGGATTGCAACCGGGGAGTTTGGAAGGGGACACCAACTCGATGCCTGCCCCCGAAGACAGCAGCGACGCCGTACTAGACCTTAGAAATTCGAATAACCCCCCAATGCTGGCCGTCGCAAACTGTCGAGAATCCGGTGGTCGCAATGCCGAAGGGAATGGGGTTCTGGATCTGAGCATGCCTGACAAGAATGCTGTCACCGAAGTGTGTTATGTGTGTGGTGAGGATTGCTGCAAAGGTACATTGGTGAACATTTATGCAAAACCCATTACCAACTGTCCATTCTTTCCTAGTCTCACATTACATCCTCGCCCCAGTAGATCTCGGCCCATGGATTCGACCGGACGCGTTCGGGCATGTTCTGCTTGCCACCAGCATCTTCTGCAACAATGGGACTCCTATCAAAGACAGAATGTGTCCCATTCAGAGAGAAGCTATGTGTTGCGCAAGAGACAGCCTGCCGTTCCCGCCAATACCTCGTTTGTGTGTTTCACGTGTGGGCTTGAATACCCGATGTCTTCGCAGCGAGTTCTTTTTGCCTCCAAGAACACTGATGACGAGCCTTACTTTCCTTTCCTTTTGAACGTCCAGCCTCCCAAAGGAGCGCAGTCCATCTCCTGCCAAGGGTCAGTGTTTGTGTGTTCCATCTGCTACAAATCCGTCCATCGTCAACGTCATCTTTACGAGATCTCACAGACACCGTACGAGCAACGGATATATAAAATTCAAAATGAACTGGTGTTTAATGGCAATTCCGGTGACAAATTTGACAAATTACCCGACGAGCCAGCCATCAGTGTGTGTACACTTTGTAGCACTCGTGGGTCAATGGAATGGTTGCACACGCTCCCTTCTAGGGATCCAATGAGGCAGCATCCATATTTTCCGTCTTTTTATTCAAAACAAAATATGGATAAAGAAGGACGCTTTTGTGTGTGTTGTGCGTGTTCAACTTTCTTACTGCGACAGTGGGAATCTCACGAAAGTGAAGGTCGGCCTGTCGACCAGCGGCAGTATCGCCTTAGGCCAAGAAGTTTCAGTGAAGGTAGTGTTGACCGCGCGACTTGCCGCAGTGTTTCAAGAAGTGGAATGGATATGCGTGATGCAGAAAGAGTGCTTAGTGTCCAAGTGGGCTCTCGAGACGGTCCAGCAGACCCTCACGCAAGATTTACTCCAACGCACGCCAATTCGGCCTCCCCCACCTCCCAACGCAAAACCTCCACTTCATCCATAGGTTTAAGCTCGGCACCGGTATTGCACGTAAGCACCAATGCCTGTGAAAACCAGTACCATCGCTCACCGTTAATGATTGCATCTGTGTGTTACGTGTGTGGCCACAATTCAGATGCTGGCCAGTCTTATTCGTTAAGAGCATATCCATCAACTAATGTTACTGACGAATCTCCTGCACAGTCTGCCTTTTTCCCGTTTCTCACAGTCCATGCATCAGCACCAAATGCTGACAAACTAGCCGAAGATGGTGCAGCACTTGTGTGTGCGTTTTGCTATCATTCTTTGATGGCACAGTGGATGGCATATGAATCTTCTCCGAGTGTTGCAGACCGCAATCCGTGGCATCGCGTTTATAACCACCACAATTATGTGTGTTATGTTTGTGGTGTAACGACGTACCGCAAGAGAGTTCGTGGCATTACTGTTTCCGATTATCCATTTTTGGCGGAGCATCCTCGTCCCGCTGGCAGTCTTGTACTGAATGGCGGCGATCGTGTGGTTGTTTGCCTTATGTGCTATCATACTTTAAATGCTCAGTGGAATGACTTTGAGCGTATGCGAGTTCCTGTTGAGCTTCGGAAGTACAACTGGATAACCGCACCACCTCCACCAGAAGAAGACGAGGACATTCGCAGTTATTGTTCTGCATCGGTGAGTTCTTGTGGTAAAGATCGTAGTGATGTGAATAAATCTTATTCTACTTGAGGCTAATTAGCCTACCCAAAGTATATGCAAAACCAACTGGGTACTAATACGTGGCATAAAACAAATATTGAACCGACACAAATAAACTAGGCAGCGTACGTATGTCATAGAAAACATCGCATGAAAGTTAATGGTGTGTTTTTAAAGTAGTACTATATCCGATTGAAAACCTTACGGAAATACCACTGGCACCATCTAGCGGCAGTAATATTGTTAACATTTTCGGCTTGCTCCATGGTGCACGAGGACATACCAAATTTTCACTCAATAATTTTGAAGGCGGTCGTGGCATGTTTTTTTTTTAAAGCAATGGCGTTGTGCATTCCTTCGCTTGATGCAAGCAAGTGTTATATAGTAGCCTACTTGATAGTGCTAGATGTTGCCAGATTCTGTAAACTTTCAATCGGAGATAGTGCCACTTTAAGGTATCGTAAAACAAATCAGCTAAGTGTTTGGTTTGCTTGCGAATGCGCTAAAAGTAGTATTAGGCCTAGGCTTGTGCCTGCCAATCTGATAGGCCAATGTAGGGCTAGACTAATGATACTTGGCCAGTATTGGTATCGGACTGCCTTAGTAAAAAAGTTTTTCTGACCAGTAGTAGGCTAAAGGAATTCTTAGAGTGTGTGGGAAACATGGAAGGATGACTCAAAACTTGGTTGATGCAAAAAAAATGTTTACACTGGCACTTACTAACTGTAGGGACCTGCTTTGAAAACATTGCATATGCTAGAATTAGAGAAACCATGTCAAAATGCCACACCTCCCCGCAAAAATTCCACCCTAAAAAATGCCACTTTTTTACACTTATTCTATTACTAGCTTACAGCCCGTCTGAAGTCTTTAATGACATTTAAAAAAAATGATGTGGCTCCTTTTGTTATCCTCACGAAGTACGATAAAGACCTTTGAGTATCTGTGTGTCTCCTTCGACCCATCGCCTCCTCCTGTGGGAGTGGTGCTGCACCCTCTCCCCCCCCCCCCCAAAAAAAAAGTCTTCTCAGCCTGCTCCTTCTATTAACTCTGCCCTAACACAACACCCCCACCCTCCCCCGGCCGTACCCCCGGATAGTCTAATTGCTTCCATCGTTTTGGTGCTTTTGGTCTTAAAAACATGACATCTTTGGCACTTAGTTTTCATGCTAACATTCCTCCTACACATTCTGAATTCTACAGAGTGAGTGACCTTGGTTAAGTGGTTACCCGTTCCGTTCACTGAACAAGTGTCACCTATTTCATATTCTCGCATTTCGTCATGGGAGTGTTAGTCAGCCAGGCTGTTTTAATTTATACAGTAATATCCTCCATAATTTTACAAGCTTCCTATATAAATTAGTAAAAATGAAGCCTAGACCTACCTAAATTAGTTAAGACGAAAAAAAACAGCGAATTATATCAAGTGCCTTTCAGACCTTTTCCCCCAAAAAGGTAATTAATTGCGCCACGCTGGGACATCTTGATTTTACCTCCACATGCCAAATGGCAACAGAAATTCGGCATGTAGCTAAAACGGTTACTGACAAAAATAACACCCTTACGACTGTCGACTTTATCTCTTGGAAACCGTACTAGGCAGCAATCTGCAGCATAGTTAGAAACAAATGGTTTGTGGCATTGCAAAAGTTACAAGGGCTATTCAACCAATTTTTTTTAGTAGTCCTAGTGGTAGGCTGCCTCCTTTTGTAATTGGGGAGTTGGATCGGATGCAGGAGGTTCAAGCAAATTATTATGCTACTGTACTCTTAGGAATTGTGTTAGACATGCTGAGTAAGTAATGGAGAATGACAAGTTAATATTAGTGAATGCTGGCCAGCCAGATGGCAAATGCCACTCAGTGAAGGTTGTTGGCTGCTAAGTGACACCTGGTTCCTGGCATTTGGCTGTGGCATTTCTTGAGGCCTTAATTTGTGTTAGTAACATGATTCGTACAACCTAGGTAGGCCTAACTTGCGTCATTGCTTCTGCTACATTTACTGTTGTAGGCCTACTTCGGCTAATGCTCCTAGGCGTTTTTAGTATTTTTTGGGGTCCAACCACGTGAAAAAAAAACCAATAAAGCACAAATGTGGGTTTTACCAAATGCATTGGCAGTAGTAGGAAATACATGGTGATAAGTTCGCAGTCATGCAAAACTAAATTGTTCAAGTCGCCTACCAGTACTGTAATATTTTAGTCGTTGCTTTTTTCCGATGGTCAAATATCCCTTCCAAGTTTGACGTTAAGCAAACCCCCAAGTTATTTCAGGCTACTTCATATACATCAGGTAGCCTAGTGTTTGATTCCTTTATTGATATTGGAAAAGGAAGGATTTTATATTCGATGTGGAAGATCTGGCATTTTTGAATGAAGAGTGGTAGCTGCCAAATTTTTCCCCACTTCAAGACATACTCAATCGCTTTACTCAGGGTTAATTTGTCAGTTTCTTAGTCAACCACATGTGCACCTAATTTAAGATAATCTGCGAATTTAAACTTGTGGGCAGTTACGGCATTGCAGTAAAGGTATGGCAAAGAGGAATGACCCCAGTGAAAACCCCTGAAGGGCTCTGCTGATAACAGCTCAGAGAGAGTGGATGAGGATTCGCCAATCTGGTCTCGTTGAGTTCTGCCGCTAAGAAAGATGGCGATCCATTTTAATGATGCACAACCAAATCCTAAGTGCTCTAGCTTAATGAATGGACACCGATTCGAATGCCTTGGTGAAATAGAAATAAATAACATCCGCGTAAAGTGCATTGGTCTATAGATCGATGCACGCCAAGACCTGACAAGTTGACGACCTGTCAGGCAGAAAACAAAATTAGTCATCTCTGATGAGGTTATTACCGAGCAAATATGTCAGCATGACAGATGTCACAACTTCCATAATCCTGCTAGATACCACAGTCAGTGCAATCAGCCGATAGTTTAGTGGGTTTGCCGCATCACCCTTCCCTGAAAGCAGTTATTTCATTCATTTGTTGTACTTTTAACAGATTGGAGTTTACCTGATTCAGAGATTGACTTTAAATACAAATGCAAAGGGTAGACTAACGACGCGAGCAATTTGTTAGTAGAAACAGGCCTAATGGCTTTAAGCCATTTAATGTACTTGGAACGGAACACCAGGAAAAAAACTAGGCTATGGTATCAATTTAAATCGGGGTGTAGAGCCTCAAAATGTCCGCTCCTAATAATCACTCCATTGTTTACATCATTTGATACAGAGATATCGTTTTTTAAAAATAACTCTGCCTTAGAGAAACTGCCAGTGATTAAATTTAAACCTAATCTAAACAGTGGCAGTGTCTCGATACCAGTTTTTAGTTGATATAATTAGAATAAGGTTGAAAGATTTCCTTCTTTGATTGTGGCTGCTTCTCTTGAACAGCAGACTGTTTAATCTTTACGACATGCGTTCTAAATATGAACATAAGTTTTCCAAATCCAGTGGTCTCTTGTAACAGTGCCACAACTTTAATTTTTTCTGCCAACCAAGGCTTACAATATTCCCTGGTAGTATGTCCTGCCTGCCAAGGATAAAAAAAAAAGACCATGCCTGGTCAATAGTATAACAGCTGGTAAAAAGTTCTGTTTCCCAACTGATACCGTTATTAGCCAGTGATGTGTGAAGGCAGTCATTATACCCTTTGTGCTTCTTTTCAAACTACAAGAGTTGATTAACAGTGGATTTGAAATGATCACTATGCCTAGGGGAAAGCTGCATTGATCATCATAAATCACTCAGTCATCTGGGGAAAAGATGATATGATGGTATTTTGTCACCTGTTAGTCTTTTTCTAACCAATTGGAGCCATCCAGTGGGACTGGTGGTGCTCATTTGTGACAGTTAAATTTACGTCCAGTCGACTGTGGAGAAATTCAAGTCTCCCAAATAATGTCATAGAATGATGGCTTCTATTCACAATGAAGGACCCCTTGTGACCAACAGACAATTAGCAATAACTGAGGTTTAGGCAAAATGACTGATAAGGCCTCATCTTCTTCAGCAACATGTTTACATAAAAACCACGCTACCACCTCAAAAAGCCGCGAGCGGCCCCTCCGGATTTTGGAACTCCCTTCTAAAAACTCCCATATGTCTGCAGAACTACTTGCATTAGATTATGAGAATACAGTGAATACTTTTGCTTCGAGGAAGAGGAAATTTTAGTGAAAACTGTTAAACTTCGGAATTTTTCCAGAAAAAAAACCTTTGCACACTGGACCCCAAACACTGCCTTTGGCATCTGGGCCAAGGTTTATGTCCACACACAACCCACAGTTTTGTAAAATGACAACCTGACACCAAACCGTACCGTACGTGTGAAATCTAACAAAGTGTCTGGTACCCAGAATATAAAATTATCTCTTCAGAATGTAAAACTATCTGATGAAAATTTGGTTTTAAAATGTTATTTTAACAATAATAATAATAGTTTGACCACCGTTAAGCAGTTGGACAACAGAAGGGTGGTGAGCCACTAGAATACCGCACCTTAGGTAGATAATCTCGATGATTCAAAGTTATCAGACAAAATTTTTCCCACCCATGCTATAAAATCGCCGTGAGTAGTCGTTTCAAAAAGGGCTGAAGGTCCACAGTTTCAGCCCTCAGGGCGTTCCAAATACGTACAATCGAAACTGAGTAGAAGTTTTTAAGCGGCAATTTTGTTCATGCCACCTGGACAGCAAGCTTCCAATCATAGCCACAAGTGTTTATTGAACGTGGCCGCCAAATGAAAAAATGGGAGATAGGCTCTATCTGTGGTATGTCCTCGCAGGATTTTGTAAGACATAATTAGGGCAAATCTTTAAAATTCTGCGTAGCTCAAGTAATTTCAAGTCTCTCTAGCAAGGTGATCCGCATAATTTAAATCATGAACACCACATAATTTATTCGTAAACTTTCACTGGACCGACTTTAGAAGATCAATATCCCCTAGTAGAAAAGGGAACCAAACTGGGGTTGCATACTTAAGAATGGGCCGCACAAACACCTTGAAAGCCCAAACCTTAATATGATTGTTTCCTGAGGTAAAACATCTGTTTACTACTGCTGTCATGAAAAAGTTTTTCATGGAGGTGCCGCGCGAACCTTGGCAAAGCTAGGGGAAAAGTATTGGTTAGTGAAAGCAAGACAGTTTGTCAAGAAAACTTTAAACCTCGGTTTTATTTGCCAGAATTTGAAGGTAAAACCTTTGAACTGCATCGAAGCAAATTTACCAAAGGAGAGACTGACACCAGCACCACCGTTTTTTACAACCGGAATTGATTTTGCTGGGCCCGCTTTTGTGAGGGAGACAGGAAAACAATCTAAGGCATACATTACTTTATTCACGTGTGCAGTCACACGAGCGATCCATTCAGAGCTTGTTCCTGATCTAACTGCAGAAGCATTTTTGCGAGCACTAAGACGGTTTTGTGCCAGAAGAGGAGTAAGTTCGTTGATTTATTCAGACAATGCTAAAATATTTAAATGAGCTAATCTAGAATTAGTCTGGATATGGGACAACCCTCTCCAATGTCGGATGAAAATCAACTGTTGGCGACTTGGAATTTAGCCCTACTCGCCAAAACGGCGACTAGCAATAGAAAATGATGCTCAAATAGCGATATCTCGGGAACCGTATAAGCTAGGGACGAATGGTTTGCGGCGTTATGCCCAGATTTTACAAGGGAAATACAACACCAGTTTCTGCAACAATACTGGGGTAAAGAAAATTTTACAACTCTATTTAAGTGCATAAATTAGAGAAACCATGCATTCTGCAAGATGTGATTGGTAGGTGACGAGTATAAATTCTGAAATGGCGAGTACTTTTTAAAGTCTACTGGCCAAGTGGCGACTGCAACTGGAATGACATTCGAGAAGGTTGATATGGGAACTAGTTACTGGTTAATGATTTTGAATAAAACAAGGAGTGGAATGGAAGCTTATAGCCGAAGAAGCAGCCTGGTGGGAGGGATTTTGGGAACGTATGATTCAAACTATGAAGCGTTGCCTAAGAAAAGTTCTTGGTAATGTGTGTGTTTCGTCAGATGAGTTAACAACTATTTTAGCCGAAATTGAACCGTCGTAAATCAGCGACCAATTTCATATGTTTCAGACGAACCTCAAACATAAGAACCCTTAACTCCAGTGCATTTTTTATATTGCAACCCTGACTCATTAATTGCTGTGGGGAGGGTGAAGCATTTAAGCCAGTGCAAGGTGGACAAAGGTTTTATTTGCAATTGGAGGCATCGGCAATGATTGCTGGAGCATTTTTGGGGAAGATGGAAAGCCGAATAGGCTACTTATTGGATTTGAAAAGCTTACAACAACGACGAAATGAAGGCAAAAAAGCAATAATTAAGCCAGGAGACGTGGTTTTAATTCAAAACTCAGACACCCACGTCACATGTGGAAGATGGCGAGAGTTAAAGAAGTACAATTAGGATGTGATGGAGAAATTCAGATTTTTTTTTAAAAAGAAGTAATGAACACAAAGTGCGCCGACTGTTTCAACTAATATACATCCTTTGGAACATGAGTTGAACATTAGTGATGATGTTTAACAGGCTGTGGAAATTTGCCACTTGTCGGTCGTGGTCATGTCACGGATTGTTAAGTTTAACAATGTCGTGACAATGTAATTGTCTTTTGAGATGCTGCTCGCAGTTTCTTTGTTTCTTTTGTTTTAGCGTAAAAACAATGGATTATTAGAAAAAACGACTAAAAGAGCAAGCTTGACTTGTTCGGTCAGTTTAAGTTAAAATGTAATTACGGTAAACCTCTCTATTTTACGTTTATGTTACGTTTAAGTTCGTTTCGCTTAGCCTTATAAGACAAGATTCCAGAACAACTGCTGCACATTGAAAGGCCAGGGCACAGACCTTATGGCAATGAAGTGACGACTTACGGTTTTGGGTAAGCCAAATCCCAAGATCACGGACTTCCTTTAAAACTGCTGGTAGGATAGTTTGTTCTAGGCAGTAGTAGGAACGAGGATTTTGTGAATCAACATGAAAAGTAAACCGTTTAGGAGCAGAGAGTGATAACTGCCATGGTTTTTTCAATTTACAACATTACAGATTACGGAATCGAGTGCCACTGACCCTGAAAAAAAAATAGTTTTCCGTTCCAATTTAATATTGTCAGCAAATTTAAATCCAAACATATCTAATCGTTACTGAATTTCAGGTCATTTAGATTTAGATAAATTACAAAAAGCAGGGGCCCGAGGACAGATCCCTGCAGAACCTTGCAGGTTAGAGAGACACTGGTGGACAAAGTATTCTCAATTGTCAGACTTTGTCGTGTACTTACCCTAGATACCAGGATGTGGTAGATTTTGCATGTACGCGCCACACATTTCACACCCGGTGACACTGCAGCCTGGGTCTGGGCGTTGGCAAATGTTACTCTCACCCCAACATTCTCACTATAACTGCTGTTGTTCCTTTCTTCCCTTCACTCTCCAGTGCCCTCCTGCTTTTTTTTACCAGTTATCTTGTCATTGTATGTCAGCGCTCGAAACATCAGAATGTGCCACTAAGGGCCAGACACCGACCCATTCCACACTGGAACATGGGGAAGGGATTATGGTTTCAAGTCTCGAGTTTGGCCAGGCCTTAAAATACGATGTCTGGCCTAAACACTGGCTGCGGTGGAGAGGTGCAGTGTAAATGCGGTAAATTTTCTCGTTACAAAACATGGGTTTTACCTGTGGGCATAAGACTGGGCACAGTGTTGAATGGTCGGCGCTGGATCGCAACAATTCCATCGGCTTTGACCCCTGTGTGAAGTGGTTGTAGTTATTAAATAGTGGAGCTAAACAGTCTTTACCTCCTAACCACTTGGCGTTGTTAGTTTGAAAGCTAAAATTCATCATGAAATTCCAGAAAAATACGTTCATTTTCAAAACCAAAACGGTTGTGTTCAATATCTTTGCAAATTTTTGACAGTCTTACCATAGATGTTCAACCCAGCCAACTGTCTTCATCAGGCTACCCTCTTCCCATCAACCCTCTCGAATGTCAATCCAGTAGCAGTCGTTACTTGGAGACCATAGAAAGCACTCGCCGTTTCACAATTTCTACTCACTACATACCAAATACATCCTGCACGATGCATGGTTTTTCTAATTTATGTATTTCCGAAATTGTACAATTTTCTTTAACCCCAGTATCAATGCAGAAAAAGCAGTAACGTTGCCCTTAAAAATCTTAGCATAATGCCGCAAACCATTCGTCTATAACTTGTACGGTTCCCGAGATATGGCTCTTTCAGTGTAATTGTCTATTTCTTGTTGCCATTTTGGCCAGTAAGGCTAAGTTCCAAGTCGCCAACGGCTGATCTGATTTCCGTTCGCCAAATGGCGAGTGGCGATCAACATTGGAGAGGGTTGTTTCCCATTGCTACCAGGTTAGTTCGTCATTGCGTGTTATTCAAACTTGGCGGTTAGCCGCAGCCCCATTATTTGTAGGGCTTGCGTTCCATCTACTACGAAGCTGTGTGCAAAATTCACCATGCAGCAGATACTGAATATTCATCAGTTCGTCCTTCTCTTAGACACAGTGTTGAGTAACCAAGGGCTTCAAACCCCTCAAATGGACATCTCTGTTGGAATTCAAGATCAAGAGAGTCCGGGTACCGTCCCAAACAATGTTGTGCCTCATGGTCCTTTGATGAACTGCAATGCCATTGTGCCACTTTGTTTGTAGTGTCTGCCATCTGTTAACCCTCATTCTTACACCTTTCCTCGCCTCTCCAATAGCCTATACATAGCATCGCGGTCCCCATATAGAACGTATGTGGTACTCGCCCTCTCTTTTGTTTACGATCTTCTTGAAGACGTCCTCTTCATCACCTCCTCCTCCTACTCCGCTATATTTTTATTTCCCACCACTAGGTCTTTCAGCCCTTTCGAATTCTTGATGTACGAATTGGAGCATTCTTTTTCTTCACTCTCTGGACCACATCACTAAATGCCACTCAGGTAGGTCAGTACAATGGGGGGCCATGTCTTGCATCTTTCTTTCAGCTCGTCATCTTTGTCGGCTGCCTTAGCCTTCTGTTGGTTCGTATTCCCACCAGTAGCTTTTTTAATCATGCAATTGAGGCACCCAGGTGGGTATCCCAGTCTAATTCCTTTAATCCCATACAGATATTGCCTTGCTATCCTTTAAATCACTACAGTGCTAAACTATTCTGTCAAACTCATTCTGGGCTATGGCCCGAAGATGGCTTTTGACTCGGCACATCCAGTAAGCCTCCTTCAGGCCATCACCCAAAACAAGTTTCACAGAATGGTTCTAGTGATTTGAGAATAGCGAGGCAACGCCTGTATGAGACCAAAGAAAGGTTTATTAGACTGGGTGACCGACATGGTTGTCACATGAAAAAGAGCCATAGGCCTGAAGACGAACCAAAAGGAGGTCAAAGATGACGGGCTGGAGAAGGGCCCGGTCGTCGACCACCCACTCTTTCGGCCTGCCCCTACCGTCGTTAGTTTTCACTTTCCATTGTCATCCACCTCTCGCCACCGTTGACTATTGGACATCTTTGGGCAAACTTTTCAGCCGAACTCGACAGCCCGCTTTAGGGTCTTCTTCGCTGCTTGCTGCACACAACTTCACACCTCTGTTTCTGCTGTTCCGTGACCACAAGAGCTGCGCTGCTTTGAGTCAGTCGGCAGCTCTGTTGGTTGCGCTCCCATGCATCGGAGGATTGCACCTTGGGAAAGACGAACCTTTAGAGCTTGACAAAAGCTTCCTCCTCCCTATTCCGTCCGCAAAACAATTCTTCCGACCTTTCAGCGAAGGCTCGACTAACCCTTGCCACTTCGAAACCCACCCACAATCGGAATCCCTAACCGCTGTAGCGAAAATGGATTCTGATACAGCGCTGCGAATTTTCATGAAACCAGGGAAACCATCACCATCTTTGAACAAAGGGCATCCTCAACGCTCGTCAAAGAACCAGAAATCCTCGTGTAACAAACTGTCAAACCCACAAGTAAAGTCATCGCAGAATTATCCAACAGGATCAAAGGATCTTTGACAGACACTGGAAAACTTGATCTCCGTTAGTGTAACGGGGAAAATCATGCCTATCATTTCTCCTGTACCTCTTGAACCTCCTTTCGAACTTTTCAAGAAAGACAGAAGAATCCACGCAACTTGGGCTTATAATAATATCTCTTTCTATAGGGTTTGTGAATTACGCATTTTTTCATTTATTGACTCATGCTTTGTTAAGGTTTTACTTTTTCATGCTAAAGGAGAAAGTCAAGATGTTCGTTTGATGGGTTCTTTGGTTGGGTTTATACCTTTGATTGGCTCTCCACTCTGGAAAGACGAATCTTCCTGGTCGCCTTCAAACATCAACCCGCTCACATACAAGTCAGCATTCCTGTAGACCCTGGCTGCAAACCTGCATTGCTGTGATGTTCAAGCCCTGCCCATCGATCCAGCTTTTGGGTCTGCTCGTGGAACACCCAACACCCTCTTTCAATCACTTTCAATCAAATTGGTGACAACCCGGACGTTTCCCCCATCCTGAACAACCTCTACGCTTTAACTTTCTAAGGAATAGCAACAATGAATGCTTCAAAGGATATAATCAACCTCCTCTCCCGACTGGAAGACTCCGTTAACACTTCTGCAAGACAGAAGTAAACATGAATCAAGGGTTATCATAAACGCCAACGAAGCTTTGCACATCGACCATGCTGAACACAGCATCAGGGATACAACACGTGAACTATGAACCATCTCGACATCAAGCATTTTCCACAACAACATCCCGGTTCCGGAAACCACTGCAGCCGCTTTCTGAAGAAGACCATCAAGCTTTCACACCACTTCCACTACCGAATATCACCAAATGAGCCCTCCAACCACACAGTCTGGAATCCACCACACACTCAGATGTGTCGTCAACTCCCTGAAGCACCAAGCAGCAAATCAAGACCCCACCGAAGGTTGACTTAAATTCATCCTGTCTCATCTGTCTTCATCACGCTGCGAAGTTTGCACCTTTTGGGGGAAGCTAGCTCTTAACCCTAGGGTACTCGTCAATGTGGTGCCTACCGCCTGCATTGACGAGGTCTTCTGTTAATGCAAATATTAGCAGGCAGTTGATGTATATTTCCAAACGGCATATAGAAAAATAAAATTGCAGGCCCCCCCCCCCCCAGGCAGGTTCGACTGAATTTTGTTTCTATTGCCTAAAAGGAAATATACTAGGACTGTGCGAAAATCGAAACTTTCGATTCGATTTCGATTTTATTATGCTGTCGAAATCGAATCGAATCCGTCAGAATCAAAATCGAAAAATTCGATTAACGAGATTCCCACCGATTAACGAGATTCCCACCGTGTAATGAGATCCTCATCGAGTAACAAGATGTATTATTTTCGATTTTTTTCAAATTTTTCAGTAAATACACCGAATAAAGTTTAACAAAAAAATTTGAATCAAGTAATGCATTAACTTTAGTCAAAAATTTGTAATGACTTCTTTTTATATGGCAACTGTGCATGGTACCATGTTAATCATTGCTAACATAGTGTAGTCATTGCCTTACAACATGCCAGTGTAAGCTTAGCAATCAACTAAGGGGCAATAATTTGCCAAACTTGCACAATATATGAAGTTAATTTGATAAATAAAATATAAGGATGGGGCTAGTCAAAAGGGGGAGTGGGGGAAGGTGGAAGCTTGCTTTCTAACTTTGTGTTAAAACCAAAATGTAGTTTTGCGCATTAACGAAGAAATAATTCAAAGTTCAATGTATTGGAGTAACATTAATTTACAGGAATGTAATTACTTAAAATTAATATCTTTTTCGAAGGCTAGCCCATAATGATAAAAATTGAAAAACAAAATAGTTTAAAATCGAAAAAGAAAAAAATTGAATTTCGAAATCGAATAATAATCGAAATCGAGATGTTCTTCCCCAAAATCGATCGAAATCGAATCGAACCCAAAATATTAAAACCGCACACCCCTAAAATATACATTATCTGTATCCACCCTACAATCTTCAGTCATTGGGTTACGCAGCTGGCTGGGTCTAAACAACTAAAAACCTCTAGGGAAAGACAGCATTCTGGAAAGGAATCCACATTTTAACACATACTATATATCTCCTTTTAGGCAATAGAAACAAAATTCAGCCGTCCCTGGCTGGGCACCGGCAATTTCATGTTTTTCGTACAGTTTTACAAAATGTCGTCACGTAAAGCAAACCAAACAATTTTATTTTACCATATGTATGTGAATTAGTACAAGCCTATAATAAATTAAACCTAACCTAAGTAGCCTACCGCGAAAATAAAAGAAATCGCAAAAGTTGCAAAATTGCAATTTTTTTTATTGAAACGTTGGCATTATAAAATCGCTCCATTGTACTAGCTCTCTGTGTATCATGTTGAACCTTTTTTTTGTAGGGCGAGTGTATTTTTGTACCAAATGTTAATATAACGTTTTCTTTTCCAGACCAACGGTGACCCAGCAGGTGTACGTTCTAACCAGACGTCAGCTCTAGATGAGGAAGAAGAATGTCTTACCCCTCGACCTCCTCGAGACTCTATGGCCATTGGTTTAGGTACAGAACCATTTGTTTTCCTTAAACGTAGTATATTTAGTGTGTGTGTGTTTTTGGAATAGTCTACTTTGAAATAACAAACAATAACGGTCATCCGAGCCTGAAGTGATTGTGAGCTCCAAGGGCGCTCAAACGCAAGGTGGCCCAAAAATGGCATCCAACAAACACTCCTTTGCTAAAACCCTTAAAATGTTGGTCAAATTGAAAAGTTATGGCTACAAATAATAGTCAGAATTAAATTGTCTTCATGAAAGCTTTCATTTCTATTTGCATTAAAGTAGCCCTTGTGCCCCAAAATTGGTGGGGGTGTAGGAGGGTTATCATTTTGGCGTGAAGTGCAGCCCCCCCCCCTCCTCCATCTATAGTATACACACACCATCTCTCTATCCTTAGGATGTTCAGTTTTCAGCCTGAGAGCTCCATTATCTGCAGAATAAGTTTGTGTGAAGCTTTTCCCTAGTTTGACACATAAACGTATTCTGCAGATGATGGCGCACTCAGCCTGTTAACTGAAAATCCCTAAGGCCGATTAAAAGGATAGAGTGCTGATGTATGCACTTTTGACCTCAATCTATGTCAAGTCTAAGGGGGAGACCTTCTGGCAGACGCGGGGAGCCCCTATAGGGTATTTGAGCTCGCACATTATGGCTGAGATGGTTTTGCGCCATTTAGACAACTTGGCGCGCGTGACTTTTCCCTAAGTAGTGAAATGAAAGAGATTTGTTGATGGTACTGTAACCATCCTGAAGAGAGGTGAAGGAGGCATTAAATTTCACTTGTGAGATCGAGATTGAAGGCAAGCTCCCATTCCTGGGCATAGAGCTTATGAGAATGCTTCTGGATTTGCTTTTGACGTTTTAGGCCTCAGACTTAAAAATAAAGTAAAAATTCTCAAAGTGAAAGTATGTTTTTATTTAGGCTAAGCCTACTTATTATTTTACAACTTTTTATTCTAGCATTTTGGCTTTTGGTGCTGCATTGTATTGATTATGACGCCTGTGCTACAATACTAATAAACATTTTCAGCGGTAAACAGCTACCACGAAATTAGTTATTCATTTTGTTTACTAATTTTTAGTCACTGGCATGGCATTAATTACCGATTTTAAAATATTTTGGTATGTAACATCATACATTATGTGCTTCGGGAGACCCATTTAACATACAAAGCTCTCATTTCAGTAGAAGGTGCCATCATTACATTGGGGCCTTTGGTATCCTTACTCGTTTTGGCTGCAGTCTTAAAAGTTTCAAAACGTTTCTGATTTGGATTTCACTGTTATTCCGCACTGAGTTTTTAAATTTTTTTAAAGCATTTAAAAAAGAAAAGTAGGCCTATTTCTCACCGTACTGCAAACACACAACTTTGTCTGCAAGTACCTCGTTGTTGTTTACGACGAAGTTACGCAATGGCAGCAGGCATCCGAATGATAAATAGATGGGGAATGCATTGCATCCACGATAGACAAAGCGAGAAGCAGGAGTGGTAGGAAAGAAACTGCCCGATCTCGACCTTGAAGTGCACTGAGAACTAAAATATGTAGCAAGGATATAACGTGGCAAGGGGCATTTTACTCAAAAAGTTACTAGTTATACAGGCAAATTCGACAACTACAGCCACGATAGGCCGAAAGGCTCATTGTTTTACTTGGTAACAGAAATTAATTAAACATGGTACGCTATTTACCAAAATTGTCCCTTGATTGTCACAAATCAGGGTGCGAATTTTCGGTGGTCTTTATCTTTTTGACAGATCTCCCACCTTCCTCAGGCACTTCGAGCGTTGAACGCCTTTTGACTTGGAGAAACGGGAAT
>JAHWFP010190646.1:55896-127356 GCA_023313725.1 Lithobius niger
AATACATAGCAAGGAGCCATAGCATCAAGGTAAAGAGGCCCACTAAGCCCTTAGCTCAAGGAGTAGGGGGAAAGCTGTGGAAACCGTCGTTGCACCGGACCAAGGTGAAACAGCAAATGGCAGACACCAGAGGCGAATTAGAAACAAACGGCATCATAATGCACCACATGGAAACCTCACATCAGATAAATTGGAAGGCACAAAACACCGTCCTAGATTCAAATTCCAATCTTGACCACTTTCCTGGGGCCTTGCAGTTCCTACCTACTCAGCACTACATGCGAGAGAAGGTCCCTTAATCTGATGAACATTCAGGGGCCTTCTAACCCAGCCATTAAGTATCTGCTAGCATCTGAGATGAAAATGCAGTGACAAGCAACAGCCTACTTTCGAACAACACACGTGAGGCGACAAGAAAAAGATTGTAGGAAGTTAAGTGCCTGAAGAAGACAGCCTCTTTGGTGTACTTCATTAACAAGCTGAACACCGGCCTGGTTTCAGCAAGCTAAAAAGAAGAAACTATCGCTTGTATGGGGCTCCATTCTACTGAATGTTAGACCATGGTCAGTAAACTAATTGGCCTGCTCTACAACGATATTAGGGGTGGTAGACAAAACGGCCGCCATGTTTGGTTTATTTCGTCGAGATTTGGTCTTCGAGGAAGCATCTTTGTACGGAGTAAATTTTGGTGGCAAATTTCTATATCAATAAAAGTATTTTTAAATAGTTTTTAAAAATATCAATCAGCCACAGTTAAGCTATTTCTCTGTTTTTGCAAAAAAAAAAAACCAGCAACAAGTTTGTTGGCAATGTGTACGGGGGGTGTCGCCCTAGGTTGACAAAATGCAGCAACTAGACAAATCAATAGCATCAGTGGCACTTTCAGCGGCCATATTGCTAACTCAGTCTCTATGATGGCTGGGGTGCAACCATTGCTCAAGTTACGGGTTTGCTGGTACACAATAGCAATGGGAACTAGGGATCGGCCGATATGACTTTTTACCGAAACGATATGATACCGATGAAGGGTAACCGATCCGATACTGATAATAATAATAAAAATAAAAAATAACGACTAAAAGTTTAAATTTCGTACAAAAATGCAACTTCAGTTTCTGGTTTTGCATGGGTTTCAACTGTTGAGATTATCATAAAAAAGTTCTGCACAACAATAACAGTAGTTTTACTCTTATTCCTACTATAGGCTTCCGTACATTCATCTTCTCAGTTAGATTTTAAGTTGGTCGTTAGAAAACTTGGAGCTTGGGTACTGTCACGTGCTACATTTTTATTACAAATTGAGCAAATGGCTTGCTTTTCTCACTTGGTTAGTTATTTTGCCGCATTGATCTCAGTTTTGCAGGGAAGACAGTTGCATTTCTTGGCATAACAAATATTTGTGTCACAAGCCTTATTGTGGTCCGATAATGATATTGCAAAAATACCGATAAATGCAGATTATACCAATGTTAATATCGGACTATCCCTAATGGGAACTCGGAAATGTTTGCCTCCTAGTCGTGCCTTGCATTCATGTAGCTAGCTTGTTACATCTCCCCTCCCCTAAGTTTCTTCTGAAGAGTGAGAAGACTAACCTTACAATACCCACTATCATTTAAATTGCAATACGATTGAAAAAGACTTGAATTAAACACATTTACTCTGTAAGAACTATACAGAGTTCCACCGTCCATAAGATCTTACGTATTTTACTTAAAACTACGGTTTCATTTTCAAAACAGCACTCCAGCATCTAAAACCCCTTACCATGGGCAACACTCGGCACACTTTGCACATTTTGCATACTCGGCGAGTTGTTCCACTTGATTGTCCTGAGCGTATGCAGTTGTGGCCATGAACTGGATTCATACAGGACTACAAGTATAAATTTTCTGCCTCTCCGGATTACCGGTAAATTCCTAACGAGATCCACTTACACACGCTTCCTAGGGATGTTGGGAGAATTCATTATCTTAAGGGCCCAGCTAGTTTTGAAGTGTCAGGTTTGCAAGCCTGACCAACTTTGTAGCTGCCTCGACAATGTCTTTCCTCAAGTCAACCCATCCAATTAACTCTTGCAGCTTTTTCTGTCTTAAACACCCCAAAATGGTCTCCCAACGTTGACGAATGGGTGGTAAAATTCGCGTGGTGACGTAGTGTTTGTGATAAAAACGCTTTATACCAAGTATTTCCCTCAGCCACATCATGCATGCTACGTAAGTTTAACACAAGATCCCATCACTCCAACAGAATCATCCAGCCTCCTAAGAACGAGGCTGCTTCCACCAACAGCTGATGTATACTCAGCTCCATTGCCTAACCTGAGAATCTGGCACGATGACCACCTTAACAAAACCGGACTGGCTTCAGCAAGCTGAAAAGCAGAAACTACTGCTTGCCTTGGGCTCCATTCTACTGAATGTTAGACACCCATATTTAGGCCTATTAATGGCAGTTCATCACTTGAAATCAATAGTGCAAGCAGTAATTTCTACTCTTTAGCTTGCTGAAGCCAGTCGAGAAACCGTGAAACAACCGCGAAACCGTCTGTCTAGAGAGCTCTATGGGTGAGAGTAGCTTGATTTCAGGTGACCACCTGTCATCAACCTGCACTTTCTGGATTTGTTATAAACGTGGAAATCAGACAGGAAACTCGGTTGTTGTTCTACCTTGCAATCTCCTACCTTGCAATCTCCTATGAGCATTGCTTTTTTATCTCTTAACATCCTTACATCCTTTTATCTCTTAGTATTGCATGTGCCACTTGATTTACAACTTCCATTTTTGTAACGGATTTCACAATACATTCCGTGAAGTTCAAGAATCTGTCTCGCTAGCCATCCAAAAGGCTGTTTCAAGGATTCCAAGAACGACCATTGCAGAAAATTTGGCGTTTATGCAATGATTCACATAGTTGCTCGGGTTCAGTCTAGCATTAACGCAATGCCTTTATTCTCATTTCTTCAGGAATTTAATTTTATTAGTTTTTTTATTTTGCTTTCTGTATGATGCTTTTAGTTAATTTGGTGCAGGAAAACCACGATTTAAGGGGATAAAACATTGTTTTTCTTGAATGTATGAAGCTTTTAGTCAATTTATAGCTTTAGCTTTTGACGCACGCCCATCCAAAGCCATACTGCCAGAAGGAGAGAGGGACAATTTTGCTAGGTAAATCCCACTGGAAATTCCTATGTTCTTTTACATGCCACAATCAACAAGCGCACAAGACATCACAGGGCCTTTCTCTTCCCGAAAATGCCAGGGGTGGCTGAGATCGGACTCGAACCCGGGACCTCTGGCACAGAGGCTGTCATGCTAACCATCACGCCACCTTACCCCATAGTCAATTTATAACAGAAAAATGATAATCTAAAATATTTTAACGTTAGAAATCATGAAATAACCTAGTTACACCCAGCCCCCCCTCCAGGGCTAACTTTACCAGGGCTGTTAATAGGCGAATTATGGTAGTAATTTTAGTTGGTTGTTCCAATCCGGAGTTACGGGGTTCTGAACGATCAGTTTTATTGTTGTGTATTGTATTAAATTGTTATGTGGCCGACAGTGCCATTCAGGTAGCAACGCTTTTGGATGCGTCTACAGCGTGTAACTGAAAGGTCTGGCCACACTTCCAGGGTGTAGTCCCTGATCAAAAATAAGACTAAAATGTCGTATGAACATGGGTCCGGAAATCCACCTGCCTTTAGTTACTGCCACCCAAATTTAGGGGTTAAAGGTTGAAATTTCCTCATAACTTCCCACCTAATCTTTCCAAACCACTACAATTGGCACATCCTTCTTGCAATTTCGTTATTTCATAATTTAAATGTTAATTTGATGTCCCACAACTTTGTGGATGGGACTGTATGGAGGTGGAAGGGGAGGGGCAAGATGGTTGAGGGAGGGGGGGAGCACTTCTTTAGTAACTTTACGGGAACAAACGTTGCGTCGCAATGCAGAACACCAGAAATTCCAATTTAGTGTTGTCTTCATTTCAGAAGAGAGAAATTTGTGCCTTTTGTGACTACAAAAGGTGCTCGATTGGTCCCCTTGCGACCAACACTGGAGTCATGTAATTTGAAAAGGGAGCCTTTCCGCCGCATTTCTTCTTGTTTTGATGTATCCTACGAACCGTCACTAGGTTTAGCCAGGCCTTTAGTTACCTGTAGCAATTGGTTATTTAAATTTTAATCATATAGCTCCCTTTTTTTACGGCACACTTGACGTTTTTGTTAGTAATTGATTTGGTGGGATTAAGTGGAAAGTTAGGAGAGATTTAACCTTTATACCCTCAACTTGGGGGGGTGGGGTGGAATGGCTGTAACGACTTTTTAGTTTTATTTTTAATCATTGACTACACACTGAAAGTTTGGCCAAACCTTTCAGTTAACACCCTGTATACAACCACGCTCTCTCGCAAACGAAACCAACATGGTATGCCAAAGTAATGACAATAATGTCGTTCAAGCTACACTACTGACATTGGGAGCTTTGATGCAACGTAAAAGCAAAATATCTTCATATTTGAATTAGACGATTTGTTTATCACTTCCCTAGTGTTTTCTTTTTTTTCCAAAAACAAATTCTTTCATGTACTGTATCATGAAAAGGCGAAACAGCTCACTACTCAAGAACATGTATCTATTAATGCAGAATATAACCGCAACTGTTTATATGTTTAAAGGCACATAACTCCCTCCGGTATATTTTAACAGTTTCACTTGATACATTACCGGAAATAGTTTTATATAAACTGATTTATCTTTCATTTGCTGGTGTAAGGGTACGATGCAGATGTCAGTAGTGGCGCGTGAATGTTATTAGGCTTGTTTTAAACGGCTCGGTCCGAGCGGTATATAACTCCCGCCACATCGCTGGCAAGCCGCGGCCCTGGAGGAAGGATATTTAATCCTTCGTTCAAGAGTGCGACTTGGTCGTACGATGTGTCACGTTGCAGCGGCCCCGAAATGAGTATGACTAGTGTCGTAGAGCAATGCGCACTGCGGTCGTTTGAACTATATTTTAGCGTAGGTGACGCAGAGTAAAGCGGCCAGAACGGAGGGATTTATGTGCCTTTAAAGGTGTTGACGTTTTTATACATGTAAAAAAAATGTAATGCAACATTAAAACCGAAACAAAAAACGGTACTTAGCTAAGCAAAAGGCAACGAATGAATACAGAATGTGAAAATCAAATAACACACCAAGATCTCAAACATGCCTTTGGGATATACATGGTATGCTGAAGTATCCCAAATTAAATAACAAAAATGAGCTCTTTTGATGTTTAAGGTTTAACCAAACCTAACTCAGACCAGCGAAGGAACACGAGTAAGCTTTCCTGTAAGGTTTCAAGTATACATGAAATCTTACTGCTATCCTTAAGCATTGCAACCGCCAAAAAGACAAACACTGCAAATAATAGAAAGGGGGGGGGGGGTGCAACAGTTACCTATTTAATATTAAGTCAGGTTTCAATACAATGCAGATTAAATTGGGGATTAATATTAAGGCAGTTTCGCAAAGCTTTAGCTTTTGACGCGCACCCAGCCTTAGCCATGGCACCAGAAAGAGAGAGGGACAATTTTGCTAGGTAAATCCCATCGGAAATTCCTAGGTTCTTTACTTGCCACAATCGACAAGACCACCACATCACAGGGCCCTACTCTTCCCAAAAATGCCAGGGGGTGGCTGAGGCTGGACTACTTGAACACGGAACTTCTAGCACTTGAGATGGTCATGCTAACCATCAGGCCACCTTGCCCCCTGGTTTCGCTAAGCGGGGTTTACAAGGGGCACTACCAAGTAATCTGTTGTTGCTAGAGGTCATAGCTCTTGATGCGGACGGGTTCAAGCCTAATTGTTATTCAAGATGCTCATCGCTTTGTTCCACAAAAATTAATTAGGGCTTTGGGCAGATGACCAAGAGTGGTTAACGCTCGTTAAACCCTTTGAATTAAACATTAAACGTTGTGGGTGAAGACTCCAGTTCTCATTCCCCTTGTATGCTGTTATTACGGTATCTTAAGCAATTTAATTTGGCTGCAGGAAATTCGGAAAATCATGAAAAGCTGACTTGGTTGTGGGGGGTGGAGGATCTTTGTTGGGGGGGGGGGGGGTCAATATGTTTTTCCTGATCTTGGATGGGATCATCGATGGTAACATTTTCAATTTATTCAAACTTCTCTCCCCCTTCCTTCGGTCGCGGTCCTCGTCTAACAATTTTGCTCAGGTGGATGTTTAATTTCGTCATACCTTATCCCTGCACTGTGAATGTCAGTGCACAGTTTTATGAAGGATACATTATTGAAATACGAAATCCTGGATAAGGACAGGGTGCAGGGTGGTACAAAAAGTTCGGAGTCAACAGTGTATGGGTAGTAGCTTCACTGCGTAACAGACTGTAAAGCAGTGAAGCAATTGGGGTATGCTGGGCATCTTGTGGAATGAAGAATATAATGTGTCAGCCAGTAAGCTGAGAGCCTTTTGAATGCCCAAGCAGCAGATGTCAAGTGGAAGGTACCGGTATCGGTTGTTTTTGCTGCATGAGGAAGGAAACCGCAGTACCCAGAGGAAACCCTCGTGCAAAGGGCGGGAAACAACCGGAGAAAAACCCGCACATATACACGTCCCTGCACCAGGACCGAACTCGGGTCTGTAAGAAGCCAGATATGTACAGCCGGGTGCTCACGGTTTTCCGTGCACCGGGTGCTTGGCAGTGAAGCTTACCCATCCATTTTGCAATTTTGAACAGATTTGCATTCTGTTTTTTTTTCCCGTGGGGGAGGGGGGGGGGAGGGGGTTGTTAACTCTCACAATCTTCCAATTTACACAACTAATCTTGGATGCTTACTTCAGAAGGTAGTAACGCAATGACTTTGAAAAAAGCTCTCAAGGTCATTGGATTTACGAGCAATTTATTTGTTTTTGGTGTGGCATCTAATGTCGATCTGTTTAAATACTATTTTTCATCATAAGTTTACTGCACTGATGACTCCAGTCTTAGACCATCCATTGAAGCCCAAATTTAGGTGCTTGTGTGGACTGGGTGATGGTTTCTCATCGAGAAAACGTGATTTCTCCTGTAGGCATAGGTCGGGACTCGAACCACAAACGCAGTATTTTTTCTTAGGATCGGCCAACCAGGGGGTGTCTGCGTGTGGTTGGGAACTGGTAGGAGGAAATAGTAAGAACCCCCAGATGACGTAATCATCTTTCTCCCATCTTTTTTTTTTTTTTGGCTGAAAGGCAAATATACGTGACGAGCAAAATGTTTAATTTTCCTATACAATATTTAGTCCTAGTGTGTTGACTGCAGCAAAAAATTGTAATGTTTGCCCAGTCCCTGGTTGCTGCTGGGGTTGCGAGATTTTAAACAACAAAAAGGGGCGCCCCCATCACATGCTTTAATCTTGAATGCAATTCCGTCGATTACTACTTTTTAGCATTTACACAAATTTAGGAAAGAATTTTTGATTTTTTTTTTCTTAATTTCTTTGAGCCTTAAGTCAGCTGACGCAATTTAATGCTAGTGTGGCTGAACCGGCTCAATTTTTAATATTACCAGACTTTTTTTGAGAAGAATTAATATCCGGTATAGCTGAAGGAGCCAACCCGCAGATTCGAACCGGTAAACCTCCGATCATTGTAGGGGCCGAAAGATTGTCCGGAATTAGCCAGAATAGTTCCCATAGCCACTGAAGGATCATGGTAGCCTCTCACGCTACCCTTACCGGCAGTCCTGGCGGGGTAGATCCCCTTTCCATTTCTTTTCACTAGATGGCATTATCACGCAGTGGTTTTGAACCAACTGCATGCATTCTTGCTTGCTTTCATTTTTCAGACGCTGCAGTTTTTCCGAGTTTTATTTGATGTTTGTCACACAGGGACTATACAGTGTATAATATTGTGTGCGCTGCCAAATTTCTGTGAGGGAAGTAATCTGACTATAGAGTAGGCTAGCATCTGGAGCATCTAGAGCTGGTCGTAGAGCTAGCTGCAAGGGGCACTGGATAAAATGGAGGTAAAAAAAAAACAGCGGCTGCTTTAGTGATGCCGATGCTGTGAGGGCGGATTTTTCTTAGGCCCCAAAAACATTTTTTCTCCAATCCCTTACCCTGCGAAACAATTATTAAAGTTATAAATCGGGGCAAAAAAAGAGTCCACTTGGTGTAAATTGCTGAGCTACCAACAAATCCCCCCAATTGGGCATTTTTTACGTCCAAGAAAACCGCTCTTATTGCATTGGCTTGACAAATTATGGTAATGTTTTTTTACCACTGGGGCCTGCCGTTCCGTAGTCCCTTGGCGTGGATATACTATCTACATATAATGAAAGCGGTGATACCAACCAGAAGCCTTATCTTAAAAATAATCCGTTTTTTAACAATTTTTTTTTTATAATCACCATCATAATCACTGGAACTCGCGCTGAACGTCTTTATTGTTACATATCTCACGTTCTCAGTCATTATTTGTACCACTCGGTTGTCCAGCTGGTTCTGAGAAGCTTTTCAGTTTTTGCTATCCCAGTCAATTTCCGGTAACGGCCGGATCTTTTACCTCGATGCTAAAACGCTTTTCGGATCGCTCTGGACAATGCAGTGATACAAATAATGACTTCGAACGTGACACAAGTTATCAATAAAGACGTGTAACGCGAGTTCTAGTGATGGTAATAGCGCGTAAGCGTAAAATTTAATAACCCACAGTTGTTCTACGATAAGGCCTCTTTCTGGCTGGTTTCACCCCTTTCATTATAGAGTGTATCCATGTGACGCGCGCGTGCGAGGGGCAACGGGAGGACACGCCCCTGTGGTTTTACCTCCATTTGTATCCAGTGCCTCTTGCAGCTAGCTCAACAACGGCTCGGGATGCAGCCTCGTAACCAGAATGGAGTTATTTTCACTAGTCTAGTCTCTATAGAGCAGTGACACGTCGTAGTATTATTGTATATAACTCTATGCTGGAGCCTTAATGGGTTAGCTGCAAGGAGCACTGCAAAAGGCGTCATACTGAAGCCGATGCTGTGAAGAGTGATTTCTTAGACTAAAACGCGCGATTTTTGTTGTTGGAAAAAACAACGTTATTTTAAGCCTAAGAAATCCGCTCTTCCGTTGTTTTCCCTCATTTTTATGTAGTGCACCTTGTAGTTATGCCCTCCAAAACCCATACTGGTGCCAATCTGGTGCCAATATGGCGGCAAATGTCACTGCTCTATTCCGCTAATGTCCGTACATCTGTGTTCGAATGTGCGACTGTTTTGATGAGAAATTTTACCAGCTGCGTTTGTTATTTTGACTTCACATTTTATAATTTATTACGGAATGTATAATTTTATTCGGTGACCTGTTAGCATAAATCCATTCTATTTGTACAGTATTTGATTCGAGGGGTCGGCGACAAACGTTGAAATCTCGTACAACTTCTGATTTCGGAGTGCTAACCCACATGAAATCTGCAAATCTTTGGAAATCTGCAAATCAACTATATCCGAGCAAATTTGAATAACTATCTTGGTACAAATCTACAAGTATGTAAATTCGCAAATCAACTAAAATCCGAGCAAATATGCAAATCGTGCAAAGCCACTAAAATTCGTGCAATTATGTAAATCTCGGTGCACATCTACAAATTTGAAAATCCTGCAAATTAGCAAAATCTCGCAAATTGGTGGAAATCAGTGTACATTTGTGCAATGCTTCACAAATCTAGGTTTGTGATTTGCAAATCTCGTAGGCGTTTTCCGAGTTTGTCGGACTCCTCTTGATAGACTTGATATCGTGAAATCCGATTACAAGTAAGTATCATAATTTTGAATCGGGTAGATAGCACTCTCTCTCATCCTGTTTAACTAATGCTTTAGTGTTAGGCCTAAAGCGAATGAAAAGGTGACATAGCGACCCCGAGCAGAGCCATGCCTGACCCCCACAGTACATATTAACTGGGTTATTTTGGCTCGACATCGCCATCTTAGTGGCAAGAAATGGTACAGAAGTTAGGGACAGGTCATTATTTTATGCCAGGGAGGGGGGGGGGGGGGTAAAATATGACCTCCAAATTTCCGATGACTCCCCTCCCAGTGCCCTGAAAAAAATGATCTCTCCCCAATCCAAGGCTCAAAAATGTTCTGATCCCTCCCCTCTCTCCCCCTCCCCACCGCAAAAGTAAGCTTTTCTAATTCCTTTTCGGGTTAAGGGTAGATGATTTCCTCTGGGTTAATTCAGAAATAGAATTTCGCATCGACAGGTTCCCTATTGTGTGGAAAACGAGCCAAGACTTAATGTACTTGAAAACAAACAAAAAAGAAGTATTTTTTATACCTCCTTTGAACCGAGATTCATGATTCATTAAGGTACAAAAGTTTTGATGTAAGGGATGCATATTGGCATTACTAAGGCAGTTCAAGTCAGCATAACCATGCCCTCACGTCATCAAATGCCCCATGGTGCAAGTAT
This sequence comes from Lithobius niger, assembly GCA_023313725.1. Lineage (NCBI taxonomy): Eukaryota > Metazoa > Arthropoda > Chilopoda > Lithobiomorpha > Lithobiidae > Lithobius > Lithobius niger. The sequence goes on from JAHWFP010190646.1 coordinate 66,353, forward strand.
AGGTTATCCGCCAGCTTTCCGAGGAATGAGATATAACAATGTCGAGGTGGCCATTGTTGTATCTCTCCGAGGAAAGTGGCTGATAACCAATTTATCATCTCAATCTGACAACAATAGTATAGCACGCACACAACAAAGGATGAATCGTGCTGACGTTCTTTTGCTCAGAAAGGTCGTCAATGCGACAAAGATGTCATTGTTGACAGCATTGTTATTCCTTGCTTAGTGAAGGGCTCTGTGTTAGTGTTTATTGATCGTAACTCGATTCCGACGTGCCCCATCACCGTTCATACAGCGGTAACTCAACGACGAGCAGCCCCTTCAGACATCTTCTCTTAATTTTTTTTTAGGAGAAGTTGTTTGAAGGGGCTGGCTATTCGGCATTGAGTTTTCATGGTACTGAATCGTAAATAACCATAACAGTTCAGTGTCATAACGTTTTCGTGTTACAAGAAAAAATAAACAAACAAAAAACGAAAGCATTTTTTTCTGGCTTAAGCAAAACTAGCTCTTCACGGTGCTGTTCTTATTTTAATCGAGACTGTAACGTCCTTTTTAACATCTGGAGCAAGCGTGATGTTCTGTAATTCATAAGCAGGCGTGATATCCGATATCACTCCTCCTTTTGCATTTCAGTTCTCAACCATTGTTGCAATATCGTCGTGTTCTATTGTTAAAGGAGGACTGAGATCATGAAATTGGATGATAAAAGTGGCTGATAACCTATTTATCACACGACCTCAGTCCGACAACAATATTACAGCACGCACACAACAAAGAATGACTCGTGCTGACGTTCTTTTAGTCAGAAAGGTCGACAATGCGACAAAGATGTCATTGTTGGCAGCATTGTGATTCCTTCCTTAGTGAAAGGTTTTGTGCTCGTGTTTATTGATTGTAACTCGATTCCGGAGTGCCCCATCACCGTTCATACCGTGGAAACTCAACGACGAACAACCCCTTCAGACAACTTCTCTTAAATTTTTTTAGAAGTTGTTTGAAGGGGTTATTCGGCGTGGAGTTTCCGCGGTATGAATGGTGATGGGGCACTTCGGAATCGAGTAACAATACAGAAATAAAAGCAGAGCACCTTTGTTGGCTGATTGGGTGTTCGTTCGTTGTACGATGATGGTGCTTTCGGAATCTGGTACAGTTACGCGGTAAGACAATAAACGTGTAATTATAGGACGGAGAGCCAAATGGGCTCGATCAATGTGTAATAATTTTGGCTTAGGTTTAATTCAAGTTGAAACGCTCCACATTTAACATTTAATAAATACATGGAAAATAATGAGAACCATGACAGACGTTTGCGTCAGAATGGCTAGCATTAGGCTTCGTCAAGATTTTTTCGAAGTGTGGGGGGGGGGGGGGGGGGGGGGAGGGGGGGGGGAAGAGGGAGGGCGTAGGAGTGGACAACGGGAGTCGGTAGGGTGAAAGCTACCCACCAACAGTGGTTTGCACTGTTCAGACTGACGAGGAAAACAGAATCTGTTTTAAATTTTAATCAAGGCCAAGACGTCGTTTGTAATTTTAAATCGTAAATGAGTTCAGTGTCACAATGATTTCGTGCTAAAAAATAAAAAATAAATAAAATAATCGAGGCTGTAACGTCCTTTCTAACATTTGGAGCAAGCATGATGTTCTTTAATTCATAAGCAGGCGTGATATCCGATGTATAGGATCTTACCCGTTTCCCCGAGTGCTAAGCGCTAACAATAACGAGTATTGTTGGGCTCAGCATGAAGGAACGGGCAAGATCCTATTTCTCAACCGCTTTCGCCTTTTCTGCACGAGCCGTCATTGTTACCACGCGTTGACTTATTGTTGCATTTTCACTAGTGCTAACGATAGTTAATGCGGCGTACGAATGACAATACGGTGGTTTCCATTTCCTACAAGTGTGTGATGTTATGATGATACAATAAGGATACGCCAAACCAAAAAATGTGTAATAGTCAATGACAGGCGAATTTTGGGCCAATTTTCTTCAGGCCTGAAGGTGGCAGAAAATTGGTACCGAAAATTCGCCTGTCATTGGCAGTTACAAATTTTTTGGTTTAGCGTATCCTTATTGTTAGTGTTTTTCCTAAAACCTAAGTAAAACGGCCGCGATGTCGATCTATGAGATGTAATGATGAATTTTAATTATTGAATTACGAAAGTTTCGTAGTCTTTTTTTTTAGGTTGCGGCATACTTCTGAATTTTAATAATTTTTGAATAACGAAAGCTTCGTACTCTGCTTTTTGTTTTGGTTGTTAGATGTATTTGATCAGCGTTTGTGCCGTATTTGTGACAAATGTAAAACAAAAAAGAAAAGCAGTGTTGAGATATCCCTGCACCCAAACCGAAAATCATCGCTGCGATCCTACATTGTTCCAATGTTACAAGAGTGCGGAAAAGAAGAAAGCGGTGTATAGGATCTTACCCGTTTCCCGAGTGCTGAGCGCTAACAATAACGAGGGTGCGCAGCGATGTATTGTTGGGCTCAGCATGAGGGAACGGGTAAGATCCTATTTCTCAACCGCTTTCGCCTTCTCCGCACGACCCGTCATTGTTACCACGCGTTGACTTATTGTTGCATTTGAACTAGTGCTAACGATAGTTAATGCGGCGTACAAACGTTCTAGTGAAGATATGATGGTGGCAGCATCTGATGTTTTGCACGGTAACCAAACCACTGACAAAACAAGATAAATGCAGCGAATTTGACGATGAACAATTAAAGCAAACGTTCATGGTGCCACATTGCATTTCCTACAACTGTGTTAAGTTGTAATGAATTTTAATTCTTGGATTACGAAAGTTTCGTAGTGTTTTTTTTTAGGTTGCAGCGCATTTCTGATTTTAATAATTCTTGAATACGAAAGCTTCGTACTCTGCTTTTTATTTTGGTTGTTGGATGTATTTGATGTGTGTTTAATCATCATTGATAAAATTACGAAAGGAGATTCGTGTTGTTGGTGTTTATGCCGTATTTGTGACAGATGTAAAAAAAAAAAAAAGGAGTGCTGAGATATCCCTGCACCCAAACCGAAAACCATTGTTGCGATCTTACACTGTTCTATTGTTACAAGAGTGCGGAGAAGAAAGTGGTTGAGAATGAGAAATCACTCCTCCTTTTGCATCTCAGTCCTAAACCATTGTTGCAATGCCATCGTGTTCTATTGTTAAAGGAGGACTGAGCTTGTGAAATTGGGTGAAAAAAATACTTCATCCGAAAGTCGTTGTAAGATCTGTTCAACGGTTGAAACTAGAAACTTCTGAAAGTGTCATCTTGGACGTCCAAAGTATGACTATTTCGTGCAGTTAGGTCAGTTTTTTGCGACCTTTTTTGTTGTGACGGGCCTATAAACATGTATGACACCCCCCCACGGTGTTGAGTCAAGATAATCGAACTTACATGATGGGTAGGGTTCTGAGAGCGATGGCCCTTTTAGAAATTTTGACTGTTAAAAGTGTAAATATAGAGGTACAAATATGACTTTTTCCTTCGGTATGGTCAGTGTGTTTTTGGTGTGATCCCCCCCCCCTTAACGGACATAAAAAAAATGTATGATACCCCCCCCCCCCTCCTCGAGTTGATCCAAAAAATTCATACACCCCGCCTTCCCCTCCGCCCCATTCTCCTCGGGGGGGGGGGGGGAGATAAATAATGATGACCAGGCCCTGGCAAATGTTAAGGTATTTATTTAAAATTATGTAAACGGTTTTCGGTTGTTTTTTTTTGTTTGTTTTTTTCTGATTAGAAGGGTTTTAAAAAAATCGATAATTATAATATAATGTACGAGTGTAAATTATTTGAAATGGCGTAAAATTTAGGGAATGTTCTCGGAATTAATTTTCTTGATGAAAAGCAAGTCGAAGCTCGCAAAACCAAAGTCCAGCGTGGACCAAGTTAAATGTTAAGATAATTCGTAGTAACATTGTCCCCGTTCGTATTTTAGCAGCAGAACGCGTCGTTAAAACCCCGTTTCAACACATTTTTGCCCCACGAGCAGTCGGTCGTTGAATGATGGGGCTGTTGGCTGGCGCTTAACACGGGCGCCGCTGGAGGGAGCGAGTGGGGCGTTGACGGTCGGTGGCGGAGTTTGTTGTTGCGCCAGGCAGACACTGGGAAGAAGCCATCGTTCGAGCCAGCCACACCAGCAGCCATGTTCTTCTATCCAGGTAATGATGGACGAGAAGAGGGGGGCGGGGGTGCCGGGCGCGCTGACCCCTGGCCGACCCGCACTTAACCCCTGCGCGCGCGCTGCGCCCTAATCCTCGCTCGCGCGGTGGCTCGCTGCCCCTGGGGTCGCGCTCCTTGGCTTCCCCGCGGGACACGCCCTGCATGCCATTGCCGAGCGAACGCTTGGATGACCAACAAATAAGATAGAAATGGCGGCAAATATTTGAGAGAATGGTTGATATAGATGTGGTCGGAGCGAGAAATGAAGAATGTATTAAAGGGAAGGGCTTAAAGGGTGCGTTATGAAATTATGGGTTGGAGCGGTCGTGTATTTTTAAAGGATTCGGTTATTTTTCATTGAATTCGTCAAATCTGGGGCATATTGAAGGATTTTTGGGAGAGAAATGTATAATAGCGTTGCTTGATGAAGTGGCCAATGGCTGTTGAGTTGGCGAAGTGCCAGAGATGGATGGGGAGGGGGGGGGGAGGAAGGGGCGGATTTGAGGACGCGATCGATGGTGCCTCGTCAACGGAGCGCAGATCATTTCGTAATGAGATGCTCGTGCGGAGTCGCGCCAAGTCCGTCACCATAGAAACGACGGAAAAATAAACCATGGGTTCCTGCGCAGAAGATTGGAGGGGGAGGGAAGGAGTGGGGGGGGGATGTCATTTCCGTCAAGCATCTGCAATTAACTGGTCGATGCGTGGACGAACTGAGTTTGTACACGCCCCACATATCTCGGCCACAAATTGAATACACTTTAAACGTCATTATTCCAAGGTTAACTGTACGATTTATATTTGTTTGACATAACGAGAAATGGTGAGTTGAATTCTAACATGAGCTCACAGTCTTTTGAAAAGTGTAAATAGAAAGAAAAATCAGTGGCTTATATGTATTGATTTTAGGAAATAAATTTGTACGATTTTGCATACATGCACAAATCTGTTTATAGACACCGGGACCAAAATTTAACAGAAATTAAAACCTTGCCTGTTACATGTTCTCTTCGTTACCTGCTACCGGAAAACACCTTTCCCCATTTGGACAAAACATTTTTGAAACATTAATAGAGGCCTAGGCTTGCCTGAATGTAATAAAACCGTGTCACACAGGAAAGCCATCCATGAAAAATAGCACTTGAAACGTTTATGTAGACTTAACTGAATGTAACAAAATCATATATCACGCAGGAAAGCTTATCCCATTCATACAGGCTTTGCCAGAAAAAACCCGGCGGGTGTTTTCGGGTCCAACCCGCCTGGGGGAAAAAAACAAAAAAACAATAAAACCTGCTAGTAGATTTTGTCACCTGTTTTAACTATTTTTTACCTATCTGATTACCAATCATCCGGCCTGTGACGGGATCCTATATACAAGCAACAGTTAACCTATATAAAACGTTTATATTACCTTTTGTAATAAACTGTCCTTATTTTCAAAACGTTCAACTGTTAGTAAGGAAAGGTTTTTGTTAAACAGTGGTGCATTTCAATGGTGAAGGTATATATGTTATTAATTCAACCAGGCTTAACAACCACTACTACTGCACACTACCCGAGTTACGTGCAGGGTCTTCAGAAAAACCCTGTTTATTTTTTCAAACCGTGAATTGCCATTGACATAGTTTTGAAACATTTATATAATAATATTAAGCTTGCCTGAATATAGAACGAAACTGTGTCACACAGGAAAGCTCTCCCGTGGAAAAAACAGTTTGAAACATTAATATAGGTTACCTGAATATATAATAAAATATGTCACAGGAAAGGTAACGGTAAGGAAAAATAACGTTTGAAACATTTATATAGACTCAACTGTATGTAACAAAACTGTATCAGACCTGAAAGCCATCCCACTTAAAAACTGTTTGAAACATTTATACTAGGCTTGCGTGAACTGAATGTATAACGAAACCATGTCGCGCAGGAAAGCCATCCCACGGAAAGATGGTGTTTGAAACATAGGATTGCCTGAATGTAACGCAACCGTGTCTTACAGGAAAGCCATTCCACTGAAAAGTAGTGTTGCAGTATTTAAATAGATTTTACTAAATGGAGCGAAACTGACACATAAAGAGCAAGGAATCAAGCAACTTTTAATTAAGTCAACATTATCCACTCTTTGATTCTTCATCGTGCAACAAAGTTGTAGCTCGAGATCGGTAATTTCGCTGGACGTCGAAATATGTCGCCTGTTTTCGTAGGCCTACGCGGTTCGGTAAACATTTCGCGGTGTGCGGGCAAACCATCTTTCAAGCGATTGCAACCCTTTGAACAGAAAGTCGCGGAAAAAGTGGTATTTTATGGCCATACAATTTTGACGACAAAAATGTTATGGCGGTACACATACATGAAAAAAAAAAAAGAAGTACCACGCAGTCGTGTGTGATTCGTTATATCAACAAAAATAATAAAAAGGGTTATATGATGCCTGTTTATTAGGGATTTAGTTGTTATTAGGTGATAAATAACAGTCTCAAGCAAGGTAGCGTGGCTGCCATATCTCGGTAAAGTGTTCGTTTGTGTTTTTCCCCCCTTTATTGCGAATTGCAACACTTAAAATAAAACGTAGTGAATGCATTACAAATTAAAATTTTGACTTACGGGTAACGTCAGCCCTAACTAGCGATGGCACGATACAAAAAAATTGTATACCAATAAAATTTGTAGAATTATCGTGATAATCGGTAATATCTCGATAAACCATGTTCAGACTGGAATAACCAATTTAATTTTGTTACTTTAAAAATAACCTTGGCTAAATCCTTCACTTTAACCTTCACGAATGAGAATTGTATGGCACTCACTATTTGGCCAGTAGACACGAAAATGCACTTGCCATTGTCCATTGCTTCACCACCATGCAGAAATAATTTAGCAGTTTTGCATTAAAGTAAATCTCCAATCAGTTAAAGTGGCTAGCAACAGTATTGCACACTTGGAGAGCTCTTGTAATTCTGCACGCAACACCGCAAACTGGTTCTAGCTATTACGATTTCTGAGATATGACAATTTAAGCATCGGAGTTTGCACGATAATTCGATAAATCAGAAAAAATCACGATACGATAATCAATGAAAAATGTCATCGCGATATGATCGAATTATCGATGATCGTGCCACCTCTACACTGAAACGTGAAAAATCAACCATCAAGGATGAAATTTGGAGGACAGTTTTCCCCCAGTGCTACAAATTTGAGCTGTAAAAAAAATTCATTTTATTTTTTTACCCTAGTTCCTTCCCACGGTCTTTAATTGTGTCAAGATATCTCCATCAGATTACATCTGATTACATCTGATTTTACGACGTGTGTTGGCTCAGTATACCATGAACTATGATTATTCATCTACACATATCCATAGTGGATAAATAATGCTTTTCATGAATAATTACCGCGGAGTATTGAGAAATTTTTCTCTACCTATCAAGGACCACGCTAGTGATCTGCCCGCCAAGTTCAATAATAATTATCACACTTCATTCAGTTCATTGTAACTTCATTGTAAGAAAGTCATTGTTTAACTCCTGCATTGTTGTTGCATGGCCACTAGCTTTGGTACTTTATCTGAAACCAGAGTTGAGCGTATTTCACGATGATGAGGATAAATACCAATGCGGCGAAACAGCTTGAAAATTGTTGGAAATGGGCAGTCTTTGTGCCCTGACAAGCAATAGTTGTATTTCAATCAAGTGCACAAACTGTATCAATGTGATGAAAGTGCGTGAAGATCGTTGATTTCAGCTGACTACTGACTACTATATACTGACTATACTGACTAATTCCGCTCATATAAAATAAATTATGCGACAGATACGAATGAAGTTTGGTATTCAGTACTCAATTCTTAACTCCAATACGTGCCTTTTAAGGTTTGAAGTTTGGGGAGGTATTAACTAAAAAGATTGCAATCATTTGTAATGCTATTTTTCTGTATGTTGGGAAAACGCCACCGGTGATCAAAATAAGCATTAGAACGAGTTAACAATGCAAACGGACTGCCAGAAATAATCGGCAACACAACATTGTTGATAAAATGCACGCGCTTCTTGCTTAAAGTAATCGATGAAGATATTTATCGCGATATTATCGAATTATCAGTTATCGTGTCCGTTCAATTTCAAAAAATTGCAATAGATAGCTGCAGTTTGGTCACAAACTTAACACCAACCGCTCCCCCTCAAACATTTCTCTGGGTGCATGGAGACACTTTTTCTCTACCAAGTATCACCTTAGCATCAATGTTTGGTTTTATAACTACAGTACCCTGTTCAGCCAGCATTTTCCCCTTGAAAAAATATTCGGAAAAAAATGTGATTTTTTAGGGTTAACCGTAACCTTAACAAAAACCTTTCAGTCACATTAATAGGTTTGTCGATCCATGCCGTAAACTGGAGCAAAACATTAGCTTAGATCGTTAAATGGGATGTTTCCTGGGTCTACTATGAGTAGCTGTCATGTGGATGGTGGCGTTCCCACCACCCACTTTTTCTGATATTCCACGGATTTATCAGATGAGAATGAAGAACGTTCTAAATAATAACTGTTTTGCTTACCCTCAAAAATTTGCTCTACAGTTTGAAATATTGTATGAAATCGGCCATCCTTTAGATCTACGGTGTAATCCACCCTTTTCTTAGGTCTAGCTAATACATAGAAAATTCCACATATTTTAAGCGTTCAAATTTTAAAGAGGAACGTTTCAACAGAACTCTGGTGCACAGTCTTCAACGATGGGGCAAGGTGTCTTGAAGATTAGCATGATTTCTGAAAGAGAAGGACCCTGTTATGCCTCGTGCTCATGTCGATTGTGGCTTGCAAAAGATCCTAGGAATTGTTAGGGATGGGTCGGTAACCGGTACCGAAACCGAATTTTCGGTTTTTACTGAAAACCGAAACCGATTCGGATTTTGTGTCGGTTTTTCGAACGGTGTTCGAAAAAGCAAAAATTGATTTTTTTTTAATTAAAAAAAAAATGTATCCTATTATACGTATAAATGACAGCAAAGCTCCTAATCATTAAAAAGAAAATATTAGAGGAAAATGGGGCCACAGCTAGGACCATGGTCTATGACGCTGCTGAAAGTGAAAGCAGTCGTTAGAAGCTCGTAATATTACTGTTACATGAAATAAAAACTAGAAATAGCTGGTTAGGGTGGATGGTGGCAAAAACCGATACCGAAACCGAAACCGCCGTTTTGTGGGCGTAAAAACCGAAACCGAAGTCAAAAAAATGAAACCGACCCATCCCTAGGAATTTTTCGATTAAAGTTACCTAGCAAGGTTGTCCATCTGTGCTTCTGGTGCTATGGTTTTGGCTGGGAGCTCGTCGTTTTTTTAATGTTTTATCAACCGAAACTTGACGAGTTACTCATTATGATCGCACGACTTGGGTTTGTGTCGAAACTGCATTGTTGTCTTGGTAGTGATGGCCGGATTTCCTACTGCCCCCCCCCCCCCAAAAAAAAATCTGCAGAAAAAATTTCGTAAGGTCCCTGATTTGAGAACAAAAAACATATATCCAGAAATTGAAGACAAAATGTTCCTATCGTGACAGGTCCATTCAAGGAAAAAAAATAGAATTGGGGCATGATGTTTTAAATTTGTAAGTTCTTCTCCAGTAATGCCCTTAGTTGGTTTGAACAAATCTGAGTGAAAGGTTTCGCCATTTTTTTCACCTTTCAATAATCTTTCAATAAACGTACAGACTGTTGTCTTACGATGCACCCCGTGACTTCTTCACGTAGCGTACAAGAAACTGGCAAAAATATTGCTTTTAAAGAATCCAGGTTTAAAAAGAACCTTCAGTGCCTTCATGGGTTGCAAAGAAGGTGAAATCTCTGCAACAAGCACTTCAGCAGATTATGGGGTATCCCTTGCAGCTTGAAATGGACAAGGCAATAGATGATTGAAAATGTTATCCAGTTGATTCTGATATTTCTGATGACTTGAAAAACATACCGAGTTGAACTCCGGAGAATTAACTCTTACTGGGAAAAAAAAATATTTCAAGTGAAGGAGCCTATTGAAGAAGTAACCTCACTTCGCTAAAGTTGTAAAATGCGGCCTCACCTTAGCTCATGGAAAACGCTGATGTTGAACGAGGAATTTCGCTCAAAAGTGCGCTGATGACGTCAGGGTGCATATCATCGCACAAAAGCTCCATCGGAATGAGAACTGTAAAAGACTATGTGTTAAAGAAAGATGGGGGCTGGAAAATTCAGTGCACCAAAGCAACTATATAAACAAAATATGCGTAAGACTGTAACTTATTTCTATTATTGTTGTTCCTGTTGTCCTACTTTTTTTCGAAATTCTCTGGAAGGCATGCAGTAGTAAGTCCCCAAGTCCAGGGCACTTGTCCAACGGTCATGGTTGAGTAACAGTTGGTGCTTTGCAGGCCTATTAGGGTGAAAACCAAACTGGTCGTGACGGATCTCAGAATGCTCTTCCAAGAATGTAACCAGAGTATCACGGATTGTGGATTTCATGACTTTACACGCAACACAAGTTAACGCAATCGGCCTAAATTCGGTGGATCAAAAGGGGAACCCTTCTTAAATACCATACTAGAATTATATTTGCCTGGCTCACGAGTCAGGCATCCTACCCTGAGCAAAGGAGATCGAAAAAAGTTAGAGAAAGGGTAGCTGATTTTTAATGAAAATGGTTTTAAGAAGCAAAGCCGATAGGTCATCTGGACCGCAGGATTTACTAGGAAAGATACTTCCGAACACTGTGCATCCGAGTTTACTATCTGCTGCGGGGGAAGTGATGGGGCACCATCGTCTAAAATGTAATTTGAAGCGAAAGTAGCTCTTGGAACCTCCGCCTTCCCGTCAGTGTCCACGACAAAGCCATCAGCCTCCTTAAGTGGATGGAGGGCTCGGGAAGATGCATTTTTACGACGATAGTTTAAAAAGGGAGGTCAAGTTGCCTTCGCGTAACACAGCAGATTCCATGACACAATTCCAGTGTTCTGTTGATTGAGAATAAAGTTTGCGTGCTACATTGTATGCCGGTAATGAGGAGCAGCATGGATTCAATTTATAGCTTCTCCAAAGTTTAATTTCCTCATCGAGTGGCTTCCCTGCGCGTCAAAAAGAGGTTATACGACTTTATCAAAGCCGTTGATAATGTGTGCCCCCCCCCCCCCTTGAAAATTATTCCTGGTGCCACTACTGGCAGAAAGCCTTGCTGTTCCGTTCAAGTAGCTGTGTTCCTACATCATATGCGTCGGCAAATCAAGACGGACGATGTACGAGCGATCATCTAACAGCCCGATAAAGGATTATGAGCGCCATCTCATAACATAGTTGGAAACCACAAGGTAGAAGTGCAATTTGGCCGACAGAGATTGAATAAGTGTACTCTGTACTGCAGTGAGAAATGGAAAACCATGAGGGAGAAGTGGAAAAATTGCTGACAACATGAATTCATTTACGACCCATCCATCCCCCCACACGTAGTGAAGGATGTTGCCCACCATTTGGGAGTGGGGAAAGTATTGGCCAGGGTGGGACGGGAACTTAACACACCCTTTAGCAAGCAAATGCCGTATAGGTCGGGTTACCAGTAGATATAAATAAATGGGGTAAATATTTTTCTTTCGTTGTACGAAATTATAAAGAAGGTCCCCAGTACACGAATACAAAATGAGAACTAATTTATCACATTACACGTTCCACAAATCAGACAAATACACACGTTCAGTATTAGGAGAAAGACTTACTGTTGATGATCCCTTGTCACAATACCGTCTGGGAAAGAAGCTGTGGGTTTCGTTTCCTAGCTTCAGGTCAGTTGACTCAACATCACCAGAATCTTATTTTACCAAAGCAACATTTAAAGGTACTTTCCGGCATGCACGTCAACTGACGTTGAGTCAAGAGATGAGACACGCTTTTTCTATCCCCATCGGCCTTGGCTTGAAGAAACTATCTCCTTCATTGCTTCAAGATACTTCTCTGCTGTTTCGTGCTGTTCCAGGCTGGCGTTGCCGCATACCTGGACTAATCGGAGCGCGAATGATATTTTTTTTGCACCTATATATTAGGCTTAAACTTACACGACGTATTTTTAACATGGTGTATCCCAGAAAATACTTGCGACCAGTCACATCGGGTCGCGATCCAAACCGAGAGAACATGTGGTAATAGTCTCATGGAGACTCCGTTGAGCCCTGTAATCTCTCCTTTAGGGACCGCTCAGAATTTCTCGGGGGTGTGGCACAAGTCGTTTTCAGTATTTTTGCCAATTCATGTTGTACATTACAATTATCCCAAAAATACTGTTCAAAATTCTTTAAAATAAAAGTACCTCGGCAACAAGAAAATTGCTTCAGCTAATGGGATGCCCCGAACCCCACTGTTAACATTAAAAATACAATTACAAAATATCTCTTGATTATGATGAACAGTATAATAATAGAATTTGTTGTGGGGACAACGGGTCTGGAAAGGGTCCGAAGACCACTAACAGCCAGCCTCATGATAAAAGACCCAGGGTTTTTGTGCTAACTGCAGTGCTCAGGTCGTTTCAGGAAAGCAATCAAGTTTGTCATGTCATTGTCAAGTAATATCTTGAAGGCATTTACGGAGGAGGCTAAAATAGTTTCATCATTTAGTGAATTCCAGGCTGGCATTACCCGTGTAGCAAAAAAATTCTGTCTACAATTCAGTTTGTATTTCGGGACGACAAGCTTGTAGCAGTTTCCCCTTGTTCGTGTTACAGTGCTGATTTCGAAGAATGGGAGATCCACTTGGAGTTTACTGGGAAGAATTTTATAAATTAAGATTAAATCCGTTTTTCATCTACGAAGCTCGAAGGTGTCAAGCTTCAGATGCTTGAGACGCATATCATAAGACATCTTTTTCATGCCCTTTAGGGCTTTTGTGAAGCGTTTCTGAATTGACTAATGTGGTCATATTTTCCCAATCAGGTGATGCTATGTATTCCATAATGTCAAATATCTGCAACATGTGGTCGTAGCAGCATACCTAGCAAGAAGCCTGCTTGATTGCTTAAAGTGCCAACGGTGTGTGATCGAACATGATGGGAGGCTTAGGAAGTCTTTCTACCCATTCGAGACTGTAGTACTTTCAGGCCAGTATACCGAAGGCTGCCTCAAACTCACTTGAAATGAAATCATAACTTCACAGTGTCATTCACCACAAGGACCTCATGTGGATACGTTTGGAAGAAATTGGGTCGTGAATGGCATGAGGTCGTGAGATCGAGTTTGAGTTATGCTCTCCGGGTACTCGGTCGGTCTGTCCCTCTTCCTACAAGATGCATCCCAGTTTCGACGTACGAGTTTGTGTAGGTTTGGAATTGCAAAACCTACACAAACAAATAAATTGCATAGGGGCACCATTTACATTTGGTATATGGCATGATTGTGTCGACAATTTCTCGTATTGGTGTTAATGTGCACAGGAATGCATTTGACTAAACACAAACGGTATCCAAACAGTACTTTACCAATGTTGGTTAAAAAAAAAACCTTTGTTTTGGGTTTGAAAGGTAACTGTAACTGGGGGTCTACATTAAGGATGTGTGATGATGCAATACTTTAAAAAAAAAAGCTGATACTTCAGAGGAGGGGGGGGGGGGGGGCAAACCTTTTTTTCGGGTTAGTTGGGGGGGCCCCCCCCCCCCCAACCCCACCCCACTGTCGGTGAGACATGCTGAGCGGTCCCTAGCGACGCAATCGTGTACTGGGATAGGAAAAGTCTCGTTCACTTTTCTTGTTGTTTTGTTTTTGGCTATGCCGTTGGGAAGCACAGTGCATTCCGTTCTTTTCGTAGTTTTAATATTTTTTTCTGATCGTTTCATGTGTGATGTAGCGGGTGAATAGTGGTGACGTAATACCGGAGGGGGGGGGGGGTGACCAAGAGTGCCTATAGGCTATCTATCCGGGAAGCCAGGTGAAAGAAAGGCAGGTGTTAGAATGGTAGGGCACATTTTACGCACCCTCACTGCAGCTAGGAGGAAGAAGGTTGCTGGAAAAAAAAAAAAAGGAAAGCTCTACCTGCCGGTGCGGCCTGGGTGTGTGGGTTTTGTTACTATTCAGAACCAGTTTTGTGGGCTTGACGGATCTCCGGTCCTGTGATTCAACCCTCCCCCAATTTTTAGTTGGCTTCCTACCAGTTGTATTTCCCCAAAAAATGGCGGTGCGTTGTTTCTTTTTTCTCTTTTGATTATTATAAATATCACATGGGCTTTCTCTGTTTATTTGACATAATAGACTGTACTGGAACGTGCTACCCGTTTAGCATGGTGACCCACTGGTCTGGACGTGGTAAAGGGCATGGTCAGAGGTGTGCCACGTGACTGTGTCCGCGACAGCTGCGCCCTTTCCATTACCCTCGTGCACCCCCCGTCCCCCTACCCCTCACCCCTCCAAATGTTGCCATCCCATTTGGCCGGCAGAGCGTCTCTCCCAATCGGCTGGTCATGTTGGACGTGCAAACGCCGAGTGGCCAGGCAAAATGGCTAGGTGAGTTGAATATATTCGTGACGTAAGCCGGCCAGTGTTTCCGTCATAACCTCTGGTAGACTTCGCGATGGGTAGAGTACGTTTTAAATACCATGCATGACGTCATAGAATCTTGCCAGGCTGTATGTGTGACAACGCTTTGATGGTCAGCAGCGAAATCAATACTTGGCTAGGCCGTGGAATGAGCATCTATCCCAAGCTTGGTTGCCTCGTAAATGGAAGTCTGTAAATCCTGGATTGCGTCGAGTTTGGGTATAGCTGTAATGCTGTTCTTCATTCAAGCTTCTCGGAACCTGTTATAATTAATCTATAAAAGACAAATTAATATCTACTGTGTGGTATTATCGTGATTTGCTATACTCTAGTGTATTGATATTCGAATACCTTGCTATACCCTAGTGTATTGATATTCAAATACCAATACAAAGCACCATCAACGAAATAGCAATGATTAAAAAATACTTTGAGAAAAAAAGGGTAGAGTGATCATTTGGTGGATGGGAAAGGGAGGGAAGGGTGGGGTGGTTGTGGAAATTGTGCTCAAAACTAATGAGCTATTTATAATTAGCACCAAATTTAAACCACATGATCAGCAACTGCAGACTACAACCTTGGAAGGAAAGCAGTTTAATCAAGGGTATCTCCCGGCTGTGTGTGATGTAACAAGATCTTAGGAGCCAACTTGAAGTTGTGTGTTGTGCTGTAAGTCCCACACCCCACCCCCTCCTCCTCTCTTCCTCCTGTCCTCCCCACATAGAAGCTGAAACGATGTCTGGTCTCAGAGTGGTCCTATCTGGCTTCTGGAGGGTAAAAGTTGGATTAATTTTAAATTGTGTTTGTTTTTCTGGGAAAGTGGTGCGGCGTGCTGGGCTTACCACACAACTTACAGCCCTTTTGTATCCGACCTTACTTTCCAGTGGTGTGGGATCAGTTTTTAAATTCCATACTTTCAAAATCTGTTTTTAGAATTTTGTTACCAGTAGTCCTTTTGCCTCCGGAATTGTACACAAACTTTTATTCAATAAAGCACAAATCAGTCGTGTGATTCAATTTAATGTGACCTTGGCTTTAAAGGTGCTTTCCCTCTTCCCTGATCGTAAAGCTTCCCCGTGTAGCGTGCTGTTTTGTGAATTACAATTGCAACATTTACAGTCTTTGCTGGCTGAATGTAACTATAAAATGTGCAAATGCTTTTTTTTTATATATATCATCATGTTGGCTGATAGTACTCTCATTTAAAGCGAAATGCTCATATTGAACCTGGAAAGATTTATCTTGGACGTAGCTAGTTTGATCTTTGACATTCTGACCAGTGTAAATTCACCTTAATTTGGATTTATAAAAGGAAAGAGGCAACCAAGCCGTGTTTATTTTTATTGGTGGAGCGGTGCGAGCGACACGAGAGTAACGTAGCCTACAAAGAACACCAATTGGAAAATTTTCGCTGATTGGTTGTACTTTTGTAGTCTGGGTGGAGCCCAAACTAAAGGTTGATTGGAATGAAATTTGCTACATCGCTTGAAATCCCCAAAAGTACTGTTGAGCTTGAATTTACTGATCAGTTGCTTCGGAAGAAATTACACTTTTTCGAATTGAACGATCTAACACCATTGTAAATTTGGAATCCTAAATAGTTATGGAATTCCGATTTAGCGTGCTGGTAAAATGTTTTTTGTTTGGGGGGTGGGGTAGGCTTGAAATGTGCGTACGGACGAGGCCTACTCTCACACCGAGTTTCATCAAGTTTAACGGAAAATTAAAACGTCATTGCTTCCTTTAGCTTACAATGTTTTTTTGATGTAATTCAAAGAAATAATAACATTTGATCATTGCATTTTAACCACTACTGACAAGCAGGTGATTGAAAAACTAAAAGAATTGTGTTAATAACACACATTCGCTTCATTTGAAAATAATACGCTGCGAATTCTCTTCAACATGGCGATCAAATGAGCCGTTTACTGTAGCTAAATGGAATCTTAAATTTGGTACCTGAAATCATTTTAGTATGATGAAGCTGTTTACACCACAGTGCTACGGCAACACAAGCTCTCAACACCGTGATGCATAATCAAAACAATTCCGAACACAGTTCTGCTACGTACTTTCAATGTGTTACGCTGCTTTGTGGGCCCCCAAACGAAAGGCTCGGGGCTCCAGCAACATTAAAAACCATGATGCTTATGGAAATACAAATTAATTACCGAGAATGTGAAAACTAATCGTAATGGCGTTGAAAAAGATGAGTTATAAAGCAAAGAAAATTACATTAGGTTCGAGATTTAGAGAAATGTGCTTCAAACATACAAGCCTATGGGCTTAACTTGAAAATTCGAGCCCAGGTCAAAATATGATAAGTATACACCAATTTTACATCTATTTTAGCAAATACCAAAAAGCTGTATAGCTTACTGGCTGACAACGTCTATTCTATACCAAATTGATTGCCTCGATGAGTCAGTAGCGCATGCCATTTTTAAGTTATATTATTAAAACTGGAAAACCTGACCTAAATATCTTAGTATGAGCAGAGTTAGTATAAAAAAAATTTTAGTGACATTAAGACCTATATGGCAAAGACATAACGATAAACATATAAATTTCAATCCGCTCCACCTGTAATAGGCTCAAAGTCTACTTTAAAATTTGGATTTAGTGGGACCTACATGTCAATAAAACTTAGACATTACCCATACTTCTTATGCGAAACTGTTAACTGATCCTTTGACTAATGGGTCAGAGTGCGCACACTGGGAGTGGTGTACGTAAACCTTTGGATGAACCAGACATTTTCTTATCACTCAGGTACGCTGATGGAAATATTTTCCTATCTGTACGTCCTAATATATTAACTAATTATTTTGCTTTTGTGTTATGGCAAACGCAAAATTATATACACGGCATTGCGGCTAACATTATTTAGTTACAGATAAAAATCTAGTCCAGCATTTAAAGACTTTATTTCACACATTTCAATGTGTTCATGCATTGCTATTTCACACACTTCAATGTGTTCATGCATTCCTGCATCAATAATGACCAAGAATTTTACTGGAGTCACAGTTTCAACCATTTTTGTTTACTGCAAACTACTATCTGTACAGGTGAACCGGCTCAACCTTGCTAAATTCAACCTTGCTAAATGTTTTAGAAGAAGAATGTATTTCTTCGATCACAGATTTAATGAATTCGTACATTTCAACATATTCTGTGGGTTAAAGGCTTTTAAAAGATAGAAGAGTTCATTTGAGGAGCCTGCAGTCCCTGGCTATTCAACACTACATCCGAGAGATGGTTGAACTGATGAATATCCAAGGTCCATCCAACCCTGGAGTACAGTTTCTGCTCCGTACTGAGTTTAATGTCGAGCTGCGTGAGAAGTAGTGAACCGGCCTTACAAGTGGTGGAGGCTACGCTCGGCGTCCGATTAAAAAAGCAGATGATCGTGCAGACAGTCGTCTGAGCCCCTACATCTGCAGATTACTGACTGCCGAAAATTGCAGAAGATATTGGTATAGATATCTTGAAATTGCGTATACTGTGCTGCGAAGATGATTCCCGAATTTCAAAGTAAGCGACGCAACTTTTTTTTAAGTATCGGTGTTTTTTGTGGAACAAACTAGGCCTAGCCTAATTCCACCAGATTTCACTAATGTATTTTGTGGATCAATGCATTTTAAATAGATTTCTGCAAGTCAATGGATTCACACATTTCAATATATTTAGAAGAATTCAGCACATTTCCAGGGTTCTAGAAATGTTGATTTCATGCAGGGAATGACCTCGTCATGGCAAAGCTTACCTGACCAATGGCTGAGCTATCACTTGAGGAATGATTTCATTACGAAGCTTACAACTATGCCCACTTATGTACTTATTCAACCGATAATGCTGAATGACGTCCATTCCACCAAATCTTTGTATATCACTGCTAAAGTCAGTGCAAAGACTCACGTTTGATTCTAGAGTTTATATGCTCCTTTATAGTTCTTCACAATGTAAATTAAGAAATAAAGTATTCTAGCCAGAAAAGCCCCATAAAATGAAAGGGGTGAGTGGGTGAGAACACTCCTGGAGAAAACTCGTCACAATCCCACCCACACAAAAGAAGTAATTAAAGTATCGCGTCCCCATCTACAGTGCTATAGTAACCTATACAAAGGGGAAATTGGCGCTTTTGGAAATCTGTTACTTCTCATGAAGAAGCATAACAGAGGGGCTGCACCTTTTTATTTGCACACTCGTTGTTATTTGACTGTGCCCATTAAGCTTTGAATATTAATAATAAATAAATAAAAAATACCAAAATCCTTAGCAGTAACCCAAGTTTAAAACAACTGTTTGTTTCTGACTCCTCATTTGGAACGAGCTGGTCAAGTGTGTGTCATATCCGACAGTGGTACCAATGCGATGATGATGATGATGATGTGAACATAAAGACTGGCATTCTGAGTTATAGTTCCGTTTCACGGAAGTTTAGTTTTCTTGGTATTACTGGTATGTTTCGCGTAACAACACAACTTTACACGGTTCTTTTCTTAGTTAGCTGTTCTACACTTAGACTGTTCTACACTTGTAAACAATGTCCGTAAATTTTTTCTTGATGATAGATTTTTCTTATAAGTAATTCATTTGCTTCAGGAATTTAAAAGGTGGTGTATTGTGGGATATAATCCAATAAACCATTATTAATTAACGTATGAAATCACGCGACGATATACAAGTTACAACTAGGTATTCGAAGCCCACTACCTCGATCGTTGAATTCTACCAATTTTACTAAAGCTATAGGGCAAATCTGGACAAATCTGTTCAGCCACACTTCGTGAACCCATTATGAACTGTTTTAGTGCAGTGTGTGGATTGCAACTAGGAATTTTTAACGCAGTTTATGGTTCTCCCTGCCAAAAAGTCTCCTTCAAAAAGTGCACATCAGTAAATCCTGATAAACACTGCTTTCATATCACTTTCAGTGGTTTAGGGGTAAGAAATGCTCCTAATGCCCCAGTCACCAACAAGTTTCCCAAAATTGAGGGGAAAATGGTCTCAAATGGTTGATTGATTATATTTTTATTCTGAATTTTTATATTATCCTTTCCGGCTTGTTCCTGTCGTTACTTTCACACGATTAGCAGGTAGTAAGCTAGGGTAGGCTACGATCTTTGCTCTCCATGTCAAGCTATGTTTTGGTTGCTTGCTACCTAGTTCTAAGTTTTATTGCCCCACCGGAACGAGAAGTAAGAGAGGTTTTTATTTTAATTTTCATCGAACTATTGTATAGAAGTTCTGAATGTCTGAAGTTCTGAAAAAAATCAATTTTAATTTGTTGTTCCTTATTAGAAGTGGTGAAAAGGTTGACATAAACATTGCAATGGTTGATTTTTGTTTTGTTTACTGAACCTTTTCAGTTTCGTCGCTAAGCTACAGTATTATCTCGATCCCAAGTTAGAAAAATAAGCACTCATCGTAATTCATTTTTGTTTATGTAGGTTTTCCTCATGGCTCCAAACCACCACCCCTGACTATGTTGCCGCCAAATGGGCAGAAATCAGTTACCCGAACAACTGCTACTGTACCACCCCTCAGTCAAGTTTCGGCCAGTAATAGTGTTGTAACTACCATCAGCAACAATCCAGCCCTGAATGCCACACGCACTTCAAGCTTTGCAGCGGCTCTCCGCAAGTTGGCGAAGCAGGCCACTGAACCTTCACCAGGTACATAAATAAGGTTAGATAGGTAAGGGGAGTCTATATTGCGCCTTCCACTAACAATCATGTCGAACTTTGTAGAGAAAGATCTGTCACCTATTTCTCCCGTCTCATCGCCTTCGCTCAGCCAGCGGTCAAGCACTCCCAAGCGAGCTCCACCACCCCTTGTGCTGCCCATTACCCAGACCCCTCTCAGTTCCCCACCAGTAGTCACCATCGCCCCAACTCAGACGCAGCTCACTTTCTCTGATGGTAGAAAGGTAAGATGATAATAATTAATAGAAAACTACGCTACAGCATAAATGACTGTTGCTTTGATTCAAATTGCTAACACGATTGGCACTTGTAATGCTGACGTGGGTCAAGTATCAAAATGGTGCATGTATCGCAGAGAAGGAGACCGATTTATGGTTTGAAAACAGTCACCATGCAGACCTTCAAAGTTTCTGGATTTTTATTATTAAATGTTGCGCCTGTGCGAATTAGGGCTGTCGGACTCCTTCTATATATTTGGTCTAATGTATTTCCATTGGTCAGCCTGTCGAAAACGTTAGCTGCCAAACAACCTTTGCCATGGACAGTCACCACTTTTCAATCGGTAAGGGAAAATCAGCAGTTGATTTCTTCAGTTTCAGTTCTACAGTAGTTGTAAACTGTTGTATTCAAATGAAGCTGATTACTCAAATGGGCACACCTCGCTAACCTTACCAGATGAACAACTTAGTTGAGTGGTTAAGTTATGATGATTGGAGATGTTAATCTACTCACATCTTCAGTGTTTTATCCAGTCTTCTGGAAAAGCTTCTACAAAATGCATACTAAATACTGGATGAGAATTTTAAGCACCACTATCGTCGAAAGTGAACGCCGTTGTCAGTTTTTATCTCATTTAGCTCCATGAATATCTTAACTTTTACAGTGACTTTGACACGATTCCAACCCAAACTCTTGTTTATTGAAACACTGAATACAGACCCACTTGAGTTCAATGGGAAATGCTTGTATGTATTATGTATATATTTTCACTTTCATCGAAAAATACTCTCCTTTCGTTATTGGCTTAAATCATATATTTAATGCTGTATGCCCAAACCGTTAGCTTTAAGTTCTCGTAGCGAACCACAAGTTGGTGTCCTGCTCACTTCCCAGTAGGCATTGTCACCTTTCCCCAATCTTAAACCCTTCGAAAAGGTTTTAGCAGAGTTAAGCAGTGATCTCACACATAAGACCTCCCGCTAACAAGCATATTCCATGCGTATATGCCGGACGTGTGATTTCTGCGTTAACATGTGCAACATTTGCCTTCAACACACCGAATCCAAGATCTCAGGTATCGAGAACACTTGGTACAAGTCTGACCAAACACTGTCCCAGAGACAACGTTCGAACTCCTATTGTAGTTTTGTTGACCATAGATTAACATCAGCAGAGTTAAATGTTGACCCCCAATAAGATTTCATTGACAAAAGACCCCAATTTAATTTTGATTTGCCATGCTTGTCGGGATGTGAGCAGGGACGCCATCTAGTCACGAGCTTTGGAATCTCAAAGCTTAAGGTGTGGGCACAGAGCATTAAATAAACCATTTAAATCAATAACTAAAGAGAAGTATTTTAGAATAAGTAAAAACTAACTATCTTTAACATTTCTTTTTCAGGGGTGTGAACGTGGGGGCCTGTCTCACAATGGCCCACCATTGATTGAACCCCTAAACAACAAACGGGATCTGAACAAGAATCCACATGGGATTTACTTGGAGAAGCGCGAAGAGTCCCCTTTATCTAAAGACCTTGGAAGTGTCTCACAATATGGTCATCTAAGGTTTGTTGCTTATTATGGAACTAGCCAAAGGCAGTGCTTTTGCACGTCGTGGGTTGTAGGCCGTATTAGTGTAGCTATTGCTTAGTAACAAAGCTTGGGTTGCTGCTGCTGCAGCGTTCTTCCCTTTAGTGCCATATGTACCGTGTGTACCCTTTTGTACTCCATGTACTCATTTGTGCCGCTTGTACCCTTGTTTATCCTCATCCATTTGTTTTGTACCCTTTCTTACCCTATGTACCAATTCATACCTTTCGTATTCTTATGTACTATTTTGTTCTCTTATGCACTTTGTACCCTTTCGTACCCATTCCTGCCCTTTTTTACTTTTTTGTACCCTTTCGTACTCCTTTACTACATTGTTGTATGTTATGTACCATTTCATACTTTTCGTACTCTTTTATATCCTTTTGTACCCTTTCGTACCCGTATGGAGTCTTTTGTATGCTTTCATATCTTTTTGTACCCTTCCATACCCTTATGCACCCTTTCATAACCTTTCGTACTCTTTTTGTACCTGTTATACTCTTTTCTACCTTTTGTACTCTTAACATATCCTTTTGTACCCTTTCATACCCTTATGTAGCTTTTTGTACCTTTCATATCTTTTTATACCCTTTCGTACTATTATGTACCTTTGGGTACCCTTATGTACACTCTCTAACCCTTTGCATCCTTTTTTTTTGTATCTTTTTGTATGCTTTGGTACCATTTGTACCCTTTTTGTATCCATTTGTACCGTAGTTTCACGCATATATCTCGTCTCCCAGATAACCAGCACCACTAAAAAATAAGGTGGTTGTGTTAAAAAAAAAACTCTTATAACCCTCACCCCGTGTTATCCACAAGGTTTAACAAAACTTGAACGACCTCATTAGTGTGTACCGTGATGCCAGGCTCTTGGCCTAACAACACATTTATTATTTTGTTATCCAAGGTAAAATAAAAGCTATTACGTCTTTTTGTACTGTATTCTACCTTTATACTGATTATTCTTTAGCACGTTTAACGATTTGTACCATAAATAATCAGAAGTACATGACCGTTCGTCCGTGAAAAAATCCATTCCTCGTGCACACTAAAGCAGCTTATCGGTCAGACAGTCCAAGTGCTCTTCCGTTTGTGCAGAAATAGGAAATTGAACCAGCCCTGAGTAAGCGATCAACCACGCGATGCACAACAAAATTGGCTGCTGTTAATTACAAGTTGGTTTCAAATTTCGATAATAACAAATTCAAACAACTGAAATCTTGAAACAAAAGAGTTGCAAATTTTCATGAATTACAAGAGATGCATGGCAAAAAGTGGGTAAATTACTACTTTCAACTCGATTTTCACGTGATTTGTATCACTGCAATGTAAGTAAGTGAACGTTTGGGCTTGTTGAGAAATGGCCTTTTTTATTGTTTTAGCTTGCAAAAAAAACTCTGGTATAACAACGCAGCAAGCCTGAATAAAAAAGTTGACTTTTCAAAAACACGTAACATTTTTGCTTGAATGACTTTTGTAAATTAGCAGCAACGTGAATTTATTGAAAGATCGGCAACCGCCGTTTACAGTGGCTTATTTTCAACATCACGAAGAATCAGGAAGATCCAAGAAGAATAATACCACCTTCAGGAAAATTTACCAGTCCAGCGTAAACACCAAAAGTTCCCTCGTTAAATTTTCGGTGAAAGCAAGAGCCCGTCCACCTTCATCAGAACGCAACAAGGCACAAAATTTAAATACGATCATTACATGGTTGTAGCTACCGTCGAGTAGACGACGCGCGAGTGAGAGAACCACTGATCTATACACATTTACACACTCAAGCCCCACTGCTTGTCAAGTGGTTTTCACATCAGAACCTATTGATTGTTCCATCAACATGTGGGAGGCACCAGTCAGGTTCATGAGTGAAACCTTCTTGTCCTTGAAACGAAGAATGGCCAGAGATCCAAGGGCCCTCAGATGCCTTCCTTGGAGAGAAATGGAGGAAAGCAATACTGTCGTGGAATTCCAAGCAATCTGGTGCTGCTGATGTTTACATGCTGGGCGATGCCGTTGAGATTGTCTCCCCTCTTTACAGCTGCAATGTGTTCGCCTATCCTCTCGAGCAACTGTCAATTGGCGAGAGGATATAATATATAGAGACAATGCTCGAGGCATCCACCCACCCAAATTCCCCAGCGGCAGATGTTAAGTGGAAGAAGTACCACCATTATTACAGTTGTTTTTTGCCACATGAGGGAGGAAACCCTCGTGCAACGGGCGGGAAACAACCGGAGAAAAATCCTTACATATACACTTCCTATCGCCAGGATCGAACCCGGGTCTGTACGAAGCCAGAAATGTACACTGGGACCAGGACGCCTATCGAATCTGACGCCCCAGTGCTCGCAGCTACTCATGCACCCGTGGATAGGCGAACACATTGCAGCTGTAAAGAGGGGAGACAATCTCAACGGCAACGCCCAGCATGTAAAACATTAGCAGCACCAGATTACTTAGAATTCCACGACAGTATTGCTTTCCTCCAATTCTCTCCAAGGAAGGCATCAGGACCCTTGAATCTCTGGCCTGGCCATTCTTCGTTTCAAGGACAAGAAGGTTCCACTCAGGAAGGTTCCACTCATGAAGGTGCCTCCCACGTGTTGATGGAACAATCAGTGGGTTCTGATGTGAAAGCCAAGCCTGACAAGCAGTGGGGCTTGAGTGCGGAAATGTGTATAGATCAGTGGTTCTCTCACTCACGCGTAGTCTGCTCGATGGTAGCCACAACCATGTAACGTTCGTATTTAAATTTTGTGCCTCGTTGCGTTCTGATGAAGGTGAACGGCCTCTTGTTTTCACCGAAAATTTAATGAGGGAACTTTTGGTGTTTAAGCTGGACTGGTAAATTTTCCTGAAGGTGGTAAAGTGTTATTCTTCTTGAATTTTCCTGATTCTTCGTGAACGTGAATTTAGTAAAACATAATTGAAGCTAAGAGTATTGTCTATCATACTGGGCTGAGAATCTACTATAAACCATTTAGGATTGATTGTGTGCTCTACTTAGATAAAGCAACGATTTTTTCACTTTCACACCAGAAATGATCGAAGTAATAACAAAGAAAAGGGTTAACTACAGAAATAGGTGGCACGTGCCAGTGGAGAGAGCTTCCTCGTTTCAAGTGCATTTGAAATGCAAGTGAAAGGTCCTGGGTGCGAGTTCCATGTGTGGCAATTGCCAGCCGTTCTTTCTCAGAATAACCAGTTTCTTTTTTGCTAACACTCTGCGTGATTGCCTTCTTAGGACCAAAACGATTTACGGTCATGTGACAAATTTGCTTTAAATCGTTTGGTTGAAGTTTGATTTCCTGAAAATTATGTACCACTTGTTCTATAATTGCAAGAAATAAATTTTGTAATTATTACCGTATTATAACTTTATCATAGGGCTCATCCCTCGTCATCACGGACAGAAGACATGTTGCTAGCAACACGAGGTTTTCAGCCGTACCGAATGGCCGAAGACATGCGCCATGGGATGCCATCTCATATGGCTTTCGATCATGCAGCTGCAGCTGTTGCAGCTGCTGCCGCATATCCGTACCATCCAATGTTTTTGCCTCCGCACCTCCCGCCATCAGCATTCCGGTAAGACTTTGTTTCAGAAAGAAATCCTCAATTTTTTATCCCTAGAATAGCTTCCCAATTAAATTTTTGTCTGCATTAATACGAAAATTTCTGAGAGAGTTTAAAATCCTGTTTATTCCCAGCCAACACACCCCACCATAGCTGGATGCAGGCACCTCAAATGCCGCACAAGTGCCGAGTGGCAGCCATCTTTATTGTCAAGGCAAACCATGCCGTCCCTATGTTTTGATTTGAATATTCCTGATGTGATCTATCACCAATGTTTTGTTGTCGCCCTCCTTTTTTGGTGGGTAATTGTACTGAGATCTGTGTTTGTGAACCCTGGATGGTTTTGGGGTAATTTTCCTTGGATTTCTTGACTTTGTCATAAGTCAAGGTATCTTGGCGGTCGACATTAACACTATTTCTACCAGAGCGATAACCACTCTTGTTGTTGTTTCTCGATTTTTTTTTACGAGACTTTTGCGAGAATGGCGTTTTATATTTACACTAGATGCTCTGTTGTTTTAATGTGGCATTTTTTTAACGATTTCTGATGTGCGATGGGTTCTAAGAAGGCTGACTTTAGGCCTGTCTTCTACTCTGGACGATAGCCGCTTTTGCCGTTATTTCCTCATTTTTTGAGAAAATTTTTGTGAAGATGGCATTTTTATTCAACACTCACTTGTTTCATTTCGTTATTTTTTTTAGTATCTGTAATTGTGTGCCCTGTGGCGACGGGCGACGCTACGTCGCAGTACGGCTGGCTGTGTTGCAGTACGAGTTGTCATGTGTTTGTCTTTTATGATCTTCGTTTTACGATAATCTCACCAAAAATTCACGGATTTTGACGTTCAAATACACCATTTGAACCGTTTTTTCGAGAGCTTTTGTGTGGTGCTATTCTAAAGGGGATAGGTTGGGTCGTTCTCAAGTTGTTTAGCAAAAAACAACTGACAAAGGTCTTGAAAAAAAGTTCTTGCCACAAACTTGTTCGTAAACCTAAATAAGCCTAACCGAAAATGTTGCACAATGCTTAATTCCATCTTCACCCTCTCCATGCAGACCGTGTTTTGTTTGTAAAACACTTGTCGCAGACCGCCTGAAAATATTCTGCTTTTGGGATTGTGCAATGTGTTTTCGAGTTTTTATTTGCAAAATAAGCAGGATTTTAAACTCTTGTCAGGAATTTTCGTCGTATCGTAACACTGATAATAACACAAAATTTAATTGGTAGCTATTCTAGGGATAAAAATACATGTACCCACTCTGGCTGGGGATTAGTAAATCATGTGTGTTTAGGTGAATCTTAATGTTAAAACTATAGCACTTAGTTTGTCTATATTTATGTGTTACAGGTTGGATGATCCGCTTTATCTGGAGCGTTACGGACTTCTTCGTCCTCCCGTCATGCCGCTCTCTTCTCCGAGCATGTTGTCCCATCCTGGTGTTCCTTACCTCCAAAGCGGGCGTTATCCGTCAGAATTGTTAGGGCCCCCTGTCGGCCTTATTTCTCCGAGCAGTGCTGCGCTTAACCAGGAAAGGTAAATTTTACTGATTTTCATCATTATTTTTTTAAAGTTTTGGTCGAAGTGATTTAAACTGTTGGGCCTAAAAAGGTTTTTTTTGCTTTTAGCATACAGAAATGACTAATAATACGACCCGTTTTTCCTGTACGTTTTAAAAGGAGTTGGTGTTTTCCATTCGCTAGACGGGAATACCACGTTCAGATTACAGGCTTCCAAAGCCTAGCATGTTGGGCTTGTCATTTCAGGAATTTTTCGTTCAGATCTCCCTGTATTTTTCTGTTTCATTCTTCCATGATGCTGACACAAATTCTCTAGCCCAGTGGTTTTCAACCTATGGGTCGCGACCCCAAATGGGTGTCCTCTCGGGGGACAATCTTTTAATTTTAAAATCTTTTTTTCCCCTGAAATTTAATCATTAATAAATTTAATTAATTCTAAAGCACTTTTATCTCTTCTAAAATCTAATTATAATCATAATCTCTCCAGTCTAACAACTAATCTTTCTAATATAAAAACAACTTTGTGGGCATGACTTTGATTATAGTGTATATTGGAGGGCTATTATGTTTTTTTTCATGAGCAAATGACGACATTTAAAATGCTTAAAATGTAAAAAAAAAGCGTTGGCTTCCCAGGGCTCCACCCCGGACCCCGCTGAGAAACCTCACAATGCTCCCCCAGACCCCCTAGTTGTGAAACCGATGGGCGAAGGAAGTTACTTGGAGGGATGGGGTCACTGAAATAAAAAATTTGTAGGGGGGGGGGTCGCGGTTTGAAAAAGGTTGGGAACCACTGCTCTTGCCCCTTGTTTGTTGTAATGTATGCATGGTCTGTCAAAAACTCAAAAGCAAGTGGGAAAGCCTGTTTTTCTTCTGGACCAAAAAATGTTTTACTCTACTTTGTCCAGTCGCAAGATTGTCTTTTCGTCAGTTTGAGCTGGACTTTCAAAATATACTATTTTCTGCTCCTACCAGTAATACCGCCCTCTTATTAAACGCAAGACGACGATTTTAGTGTCACCCAATCTGCTCTGCACTTCTATAAGCTTGTCCGAGGCAGTGTTTATCGATATTTGAGGGAAGGAAGGTCAGTTTCGTCTTGTCTCTGTCTGCCGTACCTATGAATGGAGAGAGAAGATAAACGGCAGTCAAGTCTAAAGGCACGCCAGAATGCTTTCTCAAGCTTTTTTGACCGAACTGCAAAAAGGAATTTATATAGCCGGTCCATCGTTGACCTAGAAACGTATGGCTACCTTCACCTGACTAAGTAACCGCTATTGGTGGAAGATTTAGGTTCCTTGTAAAGATTAGTTAGATAAGATGAACTCTAAGGATAGGACAAGCCATCCACTTCAAAGGCTTCAGTGATTAATTCGATCTGTCTCAGTCCGTCATTGCCCCTCTGTTGTCAGTAAGTACTTTGGTGTAGATAATTTGATCTCAGCCCTCGATTCACAATCCACATTTTATACCGTTTTGTTACTACAACCACTAAAGTTACGTGTGATCCACGTATGGCTATCGATAATAATAACTGTTAGAATAACAAGCGGACAGGATCTTTCGGAACCACTCCGACCTGCATCCAAAACTGCAAACCCAATTTTAAAACGAAAAGAAAGCCAAACTGTTGTGCTGAAAGTAATTTTCCTGTTTATTTGGTGAGCCTCCACTTACAAATTAGGTGGGAAAGGGTTGCAATATTGTTAACCGTCAGTTTGTGTTAAAAATTATAAAAATAAAAACAACTTTTTTTCGTTGGGAAGGGGCGGCGGGGAAGGCCAAGTTGTAACTTGGTATCCCCACAGTACCAACCTAATAAAAAGCTAATGAAAGCTTATGTGTAAATGATTTCTACCTTATTCCACGTAATGTGCAATTAAAAATAACCGAGAAAGCCAGTCGGCTGATACTGTATAATAAATACGTTGACTGAACCTCTTTTCAGTGGGCGTTGAGTAAGTTTTAGCAAAATGGGTGTCTTTTCTTAACATTTAAAATTTTGTTTTTTAGATACAAATTTGAAGAAGAGCATAGGCAGAGAGAAAGAGAAATGGAGCGAGAACGTGAAAGAGAACGAGAACGTGAGCGGGAAAGGGAATTTGAACGAGCCAGAGAAAGGGAACGAGAACGGGAAAGGGAAAGAGAGCGAGAATTAGAACGTGAACGCGAGCGGGAGCGAGAGAGGGAACGTGATCGCCAAAGAAATCGTGAGCAAAGGGAAGCAGAAAGTCTAATGTTGCGCAATCAAGAAAGGCGCCTTTCAAGCCCTCAAGAAAAGACCACAGATTCTACCAGTAAGTTTTCCCAGAGCTGGGCTTTACTGTATTTTATTTTCCAATTCAGTAAGCTTATTCAGGTGGTACAGTGAACCTCAGTTTATCTTAACTTAACACCCTCAGTTATCTGAATGCCTTTTTAAAAACCTAAATATCAGTTATTTTATATTTTTTTGGTAGGAATGAGGCATCGAACTCATTTTATTTCTGCGTCTGGAATCATTTTGATTAAAAATTATGTAGTGAACTGCCAAAACCTGTTGGACTCTAATTTGTTTTTAGAGGCCTATTTGTTGAGTTTAAATGAAGTTAGATCTCTGGCGCAAATTAAAAAAAAAAATTATGCTTAGCGCCACGCAAATACTGTAGCCTATCCAGACGTTTTGTAAAGATCTGTAGTCGCCGTTCTCTTCCCGTAGTAAATTCGTTTATGTCGGACGCACGTTAAATTGGTCACGCCATAATTTTACTTCAAATTTTACTCTACATCCCTCAAACCAGTTGCCACTGTCTAAAATAACAACAAATTATCGTTTAATCCTCGTGACGGTTAACACATATTTCCAAAAAGAGCTTCTACTCTGTAAAGTTAAAATTTCTTTTGTTTTGCGTATGAATTCCATCCTAGCACCCTTTACTTTGGTTTAGTCGGGTAACCCAAGTTCTGTCAGTTTTGTTGGTTTGGCTACTGGTTTTTTATATTTTTTTGACTAATCAGAAGTGAACTGGTTTCACTCTGTTGTCATTATTCTTATGGTTTCTTACACTGTAGGCTGTATGTGTCTTATTTAATTTTTAACAGGCAGACAGATGTGTTCGGGAGATAATGGACTGCACAAGTCAAATTCAGGGTCTGCACTTGGCCCTTTTAGTGCTGCCATGTTAATAGGTCAAACACCTTCACCACGTACTCGCCCTGAAGAAGATGTATCTTGGGTATCAAGACACGAAGGCACTATGCATGATAACATGTCGGACTATCGTCATCCTTACTTCATTCATCAGGTAAGTAATCGGTAACGATTTTAGATTTTCATTATTGGTGTTTTCCTCTTCAGTAGAATAAGTGGATGAAACTAGTCGTAAGATAAACAGAAACTATGCATTGTGTAACAATATAATTACCTTTTGGTCTGAGCGCTGTTCTTGCTTTGATAACAAAACTTCTGACTGGACTAGCTGAAGTTTAAAACTAGATGATATGCTACAGTATCAACATCGTTAAACTTGCAAGACTATCAGTCTGCAAAAGTTTAGAAAGATGTCCCTTGCTACTTCAGACACCAAAGAGCGTGTGCAATGTTTTTAACAAAAATTTGCATTTCAAAGACTGTTATAGGTGATATGCCGATAGAAATGGCCTCAGCGCATAACAAAGCTAAACTTGACGTGATCAGACTACGAACAGCGCTCATACTTGTTGCTACTTAACATAGGTGCACGAAAAACTATCATCTGCATTATCAAACAACGAAAAATTGTTCGGTAGTTGGGAACAAATATGTCTGGTAGCGAAACGATCGGTAACAATCAGTCACAAACTACTACAGACGAGGAAATAAGCAGTTGTTCAGACCCTGGCTGTAAAATACATTCTCATGAGGAAATCATCATCCAGTTTGTTCATTTTTAAAACCGTTCCAGCATCATTGAGTATATTTACGCTAACGTCGGAAGGAGCGATTGAAGGGGAATATGCTTACTGAGTGAGCGAAGCAAACGAAAATCGGCCGTTGTTTGTCAGTGTGCGCAAAAGTGCATTGAAAGAAATTACATTCTAGTGAGGAAATCATCATCAGTTTGTTTATGCTTCAGTCAGTTTCAGCTTCACTGTGTATCTTTATGCTGACACAGGGCGGATATGCTAGTTGTGTGATCGAAGCAAATGACAATTGGCATTTGTTAGCCAGTGTGAGCAAACATGTGATTGAAGATACTTCGTTTGGTGACGCATAGACATACATATGAGCGACTAAACTGTTCCAATGTTGCAAACCGATCATCCATCACCACCCGCTAGTATGATATAAAACTGACACGTCTTCTGTGTAAATAAATACAATGCAAACCTATTTACGTTGCCTTTTGGACTTATATGTCTGACTGCCTGAGCGGTTAATCGGACCCACGACCTTTGAAACCAAAGGCCGATGTCCTACCGCTGAGCCATACCGACGCGGCCAAAAGTAAATGTCCATAGGCAGTATTTAACACGTGCATATGTACATATCAACATAACTTTCCAATCGCTACTGGAGGGTCGCTTATTTGCTACGCCATACACCATGTAAAAGGAATGGAACACTTCAACGTGAAATAAGGATTAAGGACCTTTGGTTTCAAAGGTTGTAGGGTCGAATCCCCGCTCAGGTAGTCATATAAGTCCAAAAGACAATGTAAGTAGGTTTGCATCTGTATTTGTTTAACTCTTGTTGCTTTTCGGTTTTTTTATGCTTAAATTACTACTTGTTTTATTCATTCATGTATCTCTTCATAGTGAGGAAAATAATAGACTCTTAAATGATTTTTATTATAACCTTTTCTCGTGTTACTAGGACATTCCACATCATGAGAAACGGGAATCTCACCACCACACTCCATATGAATGGAACCACGATATGGAAAGGAGAGACTCGCAAGTAGTTACATCAGCCCCACCTGCTCCAAGCCTACCTACAACTGAACTACATGTGGACACAATGTCTTTGAAAATGAGGCATGAATCTTCTCCTTTTGTCGTACCTCAGAATAAAAATGAAAACACAACGGTTCCTGTAGTTCATCATACACCAATTCCCGAAAGACCATCGGTCCAGCTTCATACTGAACAATCTCATCTGGGTGAAAATCGGCAAGAAAAACAAATGGTGCAAGAAACTACCCCAACTATTGTTACTCTAGGACATGAAAGTGAAAATGAAAGTCGGGCTGGAAAGGGCTCAACAATGCGTTTGATGGAAGTTAAGCATCAACATCCGAATGGGCGTCAGCCATTTTCCTATTCTACTCATCGTGAACCAGCAGCACCAAATACTTTTTCACATCAGCCTTTGAGTCAAGTGCCTCGGGAGGCTAATAATGGTATATGGAAGCCAATTGATAGGCCAGTGCGAGACAATATCGTGTGTGTTGTGAGCAAGCTAGATTTGGAAGAAACTCAAAGACGAAGGTTAAGGATGAATGGCTCATTAGGAAGTGATTATAGCGACTCTGAGGAGGAAGAGGATCGACAAGAAAAGCAACGTAGTCGTCTCTTGACTATAACAACAGGTCCTCCACTTAAACTGGACCAGTCGCCAAAGGTTACATTTCATACACTTTATTTAGTTTGTTTTCTTTATGCAGTTTGAAGCTGGTTGTGCTTAGTTTCTTGTTTTTAAGCTTTCCACGAAGTATTGAAATGGTTTTAATTTGCTTACGTTAAATTTGCTGCTGCTGACCCCCCCATTTTTATTAACAACATTATAAAAAAGTAAGCAGCTTTGGTTACAATAACTATCTACTATGGTGCAGAAAAATTGTTCTTCTCATTACTTACCATTCAGAGGCAATCCAAATTCACGTTGTATTTCTATTAATAATTATAGTTGAAATGAGGACATGTTATTTGGTTGACTGTATCTGTGTGAATAGTCGGCAATGTAAATTTCATGCTGCATCAAGTATGTCTAGCTCTGGAGCTATATTTTTATGAGCGGTTTCAAACAATTTGCCCACACCCAATTTCTGAACTGTTGTGACTTTTCAATAGGTTTAATTGTATTACAAGTCCTTTTAATTGGTGCACATATCTTTACATCTTAACTACACCACCAGAAATCAACGACTTACGAGGTGGGAAGTTACGTCAAGAAAATAACTGGCGATCAAGCCTGGCTTTACCGGCATTCAGGCTTGGTGCACAATGTTTTGGTGAAGACCATTCCAGAGGTCTCCGACCCTGTGAATGTACGTGGAACTACAAAGGGTGCGGGGATAATGTTAATGAAATTTATGAAGGTGACTCCTACGTTCCACAAACGAGTTGTCCATGGAGAGCCTATCAGTGTTGTTCACAATCTTGAAGGTTTGCAAAACATCACCACGAATCTTGCGGGTTTCAAGCTCTTTTAAGTTCGCCAAGCGCGAGCGCTCTTGATAAGGAGGTTACATATGCTTGGAACCAGTTTGGTAGCCTGTTTTTGGACTGCTTCTAGGGTAATCTTTAAACAAGTAAAGGGCCCAAACCTGCAATCAGAAATCAAGATGAAGTGGACAAATATATAACGTACAACATACGCATGATATGGACAGAGAGGAAAGATAAATTTCACCTAATCTGTCCAAGGGCTTAATTAGCTTTCCTTGCAGCTGTGATGCACTGGTGGGTGATTGCTAAATTTAGAGCGGCGCGTTGTTGCGATGGTAGGTGTGATGTGGGTTATTTTGGCCTAAGTAAAGGACAAGCACAAAACCGGACTGATTTTAGCAAGCTAAAAAGCAGAAACTAATGCTTGTTTAGGGCTCCATTCTACTGAATGTTAGACACCCAAATTTAGGCCTATTAATGGCAGTTGATCCACTTGATTTTAAGTGAAGGACACTTTATAACTGATTACTCACATTACCAACCACAAGTTTGGTGAAAACTCGAAAACTGTGTGTTATGTATGGTTAAAAAAAAGAAACTCCTTCCTCAGGTGTGGGGAGCAGAGTTCATGCCTGAACTTGCTGTTGGGAAAGTCTTGTTCTTCATTAGCTTCTAATTACTTTCCAATGAGGTGGCAACAGTGGTATCTTGCTATTAGTTGTTTGTGCTTTATACCAGAAACGTGTTGTGGATGAAATTCTGTATACCTGGTCGAAAGTGGAGGGAGATGTTGGGTACCAACAGCAGGCCAAAGAAACTGGTACTTTCCATGATTCTGCATTTGATGTACTATAGTACTGTAGTACTGTACTACTGAAGTTTTTGCCGCATAAAAGTAAAATTGGTGCCGCATAAAAAAGAGCCAGCGTATAGTGTTGAAAAAAGGCCAAGTATGTAACCTGATTAGGATGCGAGTTAAAGTTAGTCGAATTTAGGCTAACAGCTATATATGTATAATATGCTTGGGTGGCACTTAGCAAAATCCTCATGCACTACAATGAAAGAGGGCGAGCTACCAACAATGTCTAACAATCAGTAACAAATAAAATGGCCTGTAACAAATGAAATATTGCTTTAATAATACTACAGTCAAACCTCGTTATAACAATACCTCTTACAACAATAAACCTGTTATAACAATGCCATTTTCGAGGCCCTGTGAGCAGCAAATGCATGCAAAACTGATCGTTTATAACAATAAACCTGATATAACATTTTACTTTTCAAGGACCCTTGGACATCGTTATAAAGAGGTTTTACTGTAGCTCTTAGAGCCGACTGGAAGAGTTTCAAAGTCGAAACACATTTGTGAGATTTCTTTCCCTAAGAAAACAAAACAGCAGTGAGTCAAAGGGAGAAGAGCAGGAATCGGGGGATATTCAGACCACACACGCACAAT
The DNA here is from genome assembly GCA_023313725.1 of Lithobius niger. Taxonomy (NCBI): domain Eukaryota; kingdom Metazoa; phylum Arthropoda; class Chilopoda; order Lithobiomorpha; family Lithobiidae; genus Lithobius; species Lithobius niger. The sequence continues at coordinate 101,490 of JAHWFP010190646.1, forward strand.
GAGGGAATTGGATTACGATACAAAGTTGTGTGGTTGTTACGCAACCCAAACCCTAGCTTGCAACCACCCCAAAATTTGCTGCAGTATTTCTGGTTTAAAATAATGGGATAGATTCTATTTGTACTGTTGCTAGTAATATTTTATAGAATTAGGTTGTAGGTGTGTGTGTAATTTTCTGCGCCTTATTTCGTTTTCAGAAGATGCAGTTTCTTAGTATCTTTGGTCTGACAACACAGCAAAAACGTCGAGGTAGGTACTTTGTAGGTGTTCTATGCACAATGAATTGAATTTAACGTGGCAATTAAACGTGGCAGCTAAAAGCTTCAACTTTATAGGCTTCAATTGTTGTCATTGTTTCTGAACAGTGGCTGAATTGAGCCTAGCTGCCTGGATTAGTTGGTCTAGCCAGTGACTAGAATGGGCCCTGCTAGTCATTGCCAGCCGCGGAAATGCTAAATACTACCAGCTTCCTAGATAAATAAATACAGATGCAAACCTATTTACATTGCCTTTTAGACTTGTATGTCATACTGCATGAGTGGGGAATCGAACCCACACAATGTAAATAGGTTTGCATCTGTATTTATTTAACTCTTGTTGAGCCTTTGGCTTTCCGTCTCTAACCAGCTTCCTAGAGCAGCTTTGGGTTTTATTCTGGCTTATTGTGGACATTATTTCTGCCCCCTACAGTGATTAAAGTTGTCTCGGTTCGAATGCCTGGGTTTCACTTTCATCCAAAAATGCTTCCCTGTAGTTATTAGCTAAAAACATTCATTTAATGTTTGATACCCTAAACTTAAAGCTTCCATGGGCCCCCAGCAGCTGGCATCCATGTTCATATTCCAGCATGCATTGCCATTAATCAATCTCAAACTTTCATTTTGGACACAGATCAAAGAGGTTGTGTGTGTTAGCTCTTCTAAAAATGTTTCGCTCGAGTGTGAAATGTGCTCACACGGGAAAAACCCGGGAACAAACACACCGCGTGCAGGTAACTGCAATATCCATGCAAACCATGCTACGATTGTCTATTGCACATTGAAACAACGTGGGGGGGGGGGGGGCTATTGAGAAAATAGGACACGAGTCCTACGAAAAAAAATTACAGCAGCTGTGCTCCGTTTCTTAGGATTCCCATTTTAGTTCACTTGACAGACGACAAATATCAGCGGAGTTCGACGTTGACCCAATAGAATTTTATTGACTAAAGACCCAAATTCTACCGCAGCAGTAACACCCCTGTCGGACCTGATCGTAGTAGGTGCGTCCCCTTCGAGCTTACATATGTCATGTCCATGGAGTACTAGCAAGCTACGAACGTTATTGGATGGTTACGAATCTGAATAATGTGTTCTATGGCAGATCGGGTTAGAAGTCAGTTAGGCGAGTTGCAGCCACTTTGAACCGCATCCCAATATAGCAGATGCTACGCAAGTAGGAGCCTCAGCCTTAACCAATAACAAACCCTCTGTTCATTCAATTCCATCCTTCTTCCCGGACACGGCACTTCATACATAACCTCTTCATTAGGCACGAGTTGTTGGTGATTAGAGAGGGGACAGATCCCGAAATGAAATACCCTTAACGCCCAATATGTCGGTTCAAGACTCGTTTTCCGACGGGAGGAGTGTCAGCCTGGACAGGGACGTCACCATTTCATGTCGTCTGTCTTCTACTGTTTGTCCCAAGGCAACAATGGGGTGTGAAGTTACAGGAAATGAACCCATTGGTGGAGGCTCTGTCGCCAAGGCCAGCCGGCACGGGACAAGTCGTCGAGTAGTGTTGGGCTGTATACCGGTGCAGTACCAAAAATGCAACCAAATACTGTGCATTGTTGAAATACCAGTATTGTTTTACAGGTTTTGAACTTTGGTTTAATGCTTCTGCACGTCAATTTGACACTTTTGTACTTGGATTTAACACTTTTGTACTTCAATTTAATGTTAGTGGCTTTCAAATTAACACTCTTGTCTTTCGATTTAACGCACTTGCACTTGAATTTAACACTTTTGCACTTGAAATTAAAGCATTGAAACAACTTTCTTTTTTTATTCGCTGTAAAGAATGTGAAATTATATAAAATATACTCATTTCGCTGCAACGCTCACGAAACTCTACGAAATATCATATGGCGCTGTGAATAAATGACGATTAAGAGCTGCGTTAAAACGAAAGCGAATGACGACTGTTTTAGAGAGTAGCTGGTTTATGCAGCGTAGGCTTGTGTGAGAGGCTTTAACTCCACCGGACAAACGACTCACAGTTGGGTATTCTAACGTCTTTAGTGCACATATTCATAACAAATCTTGCTGAAACCTTCGTGCACCTGCAGTCGCTGGCTTCTTACAACCAACCACTGTCTTCGCGCGCTCACAAGCAGACGCTGCCTCTTACGATAACACTGGGAGGCGTGCGTCCAAGGCAGGCAGTGGCGGCTTGTGCCTTCAAACTACGTGTACGAGGCGCTTCTCATTGTATGCTTCCACGTAATTTATTATCTGTCTAGGTTATGCTCGTGTAAATATTGGCTTCAGGCCTCCTTTTTCTTTTTTTTTTCTTACTTGGTTCTCCTTTCGAGAAAACAGTGTAAATGTCTGCCGCCTATATTACTGTAAAAATGCAGTGCAGTGATTTAAAAAAAATAATAGTGATATTTCGTATTATTTACTTTTTTTCAAATGTTATGTACAGTTCCTCCTTGTGTATTCTTTCGTCAGCAACAAGCTCAACAATGATTTTGATTCATTTGATGTTTTTGAGTAGCTGCTCCTTGCGACTCGTAATCGTCGGTCCATGGCTTCCCTAGCGGGCTCATTGTTTAGTACTACTTGCTCTGTAGCTGCCGTAGTACGTAGTACCTCAACTTCAGTAATATTGCTGTCAAGATTTCTAACATACGTTTCGCCGCCCCCACTTTTGGTCATAATGCCTTGTGAATCATCACTCACTCTCTTGGCCTTTGCATAAACCAGCTAGTAACTCCAAAGCAATCGTCATTTCAGTTTCGTTTTCGCTTCGAACGCTGCTATTACATTACTGTTATCGTCATTTATTTAAAGCACCATAGGATATTTCGGAGAGTTTGGGGAGCGTTGCAGCGAAATTTCATTATAGCTGCATTTTTTTATGCTGTAAAAATTTCTGTGTAAGCGTACTTCGTATACCTTCACATTCTTTACAGCGAATAAAAAAGAATCTGTTGTTTCAATGCTTTAATTTCAAGTGCAAAAGTGTTAATTCAAGTGCAAGTGTGTTAAATCCAAAGACAAGAGTGTTAATTTGAATTCCACTACGTTAAATTCAAGTACAAAAGTGTTAAATCCAAGTACAAAAGTGTCAAATTGACGTGCAAAAGTGTTAAACCAAAGTTCAAAACCTGTAATATGAAAAAAGGGCTAAAATTATAACAATAGTTCATTCAGTCCTTGTGTTGTAGGGCTCAAAGCAGTGGCTGTTGCAGACATAGGGCCTTAGGGCTTCGGGCAGATGACCAGGAGTGGTTAACGCTCGTTAAACCCTTTGAAACCCTTTGAAGCAGTGTAATAATCAGTTAAAGATCAACAATGATAAAATTGGAATTCTAAACAATGCACAAAAGTGGAGCCAAATTTGTGCAACTTTGATGCTACAACCAGCACAAGAACCAACAGAAGATAAAATTGAGTTCAAAGTTCAGTAACCTACTTGGTGATTATTTTTTATGTGTATTTTTTTGGAGGGGGGGAGGGGCTACATAATGAAATTGATGATTCCATTTCCAACCTTAATTACTGTAGTTTGATTAGGCTACTTAAAAAAATATCATTGGTTCCGGAGGTACTGAAGGAAGTACCGCCAAATTTTAAGAACCGTTAAATACAGAGTACCGCAGTACCTAGGCTGGTACCGGCACCGTCACAAAAATATCAGGTACCGCCCAGCACTATCATGGAGTATTTGTCAATTCAAGCAAGTGAAAGCTAAGCATGAAACTGGAGTCACAAAGAGTGTTGTGCATTCGCAAAAAGAGATTAAACCTAATTACAGTTACGGCGTGGCCCAATAAGGGAGATACAAATCTGTCTTGAATTAATTCTCACTTCGAGAAAAGGGAGGCACTCTTCCATCCAAAATGTCCATTAGCGTTTGAAGTTTTCTAGCTATCATGTGGCCCAGGATACGGGAGATGCCCTACCATCTAGATAGGTCTATAAAAATGTAAATTCGGGTAGAGCCTATATGTAAGTCACCCCAATATGTACAGTGTACCAATTGAGAAGACGTCGCCATGTCGCAAGGCCCCTGAACTGACATTCACTGTCGCCGTGGTTCGCAGAGATTAGAGGCAATGTCGCCTGGTAGCCACATACCTAGATCGCCCCGTCATCATCGTCCAGTTGACAAATGCTAACAAGGGATGAAAGTGGAAACGGAATGTTAAAGATAAAATTAGTTTTTACTTATCCTAAAATACTTAACTTGGTTAACCCACCCGCATCCCTGCTCTCGCTGAACCATATAGTTCACCAAACGAAAGTGTGAGATAGATTGCAATGCCTGCTGGGATATGAGCAGGGACACCACCTGGTGGGAGCTACGGAAATGTTTTAAGTTTTAAGATTTGGATATAGAGCATTCAATAAACTATTTACGCCAATAATAAAAGGTAGGTATTATAGACATAACTACGGGAAAACACACACAACCACCTGGCAGAAACACAACAGAGTTCCTTTGAATTTTCGGTGAAGTCAACACCCATTCACTTTCTTCAGAAAAAATGTCAACAACATAAAAAACGTCCGAAAACTACATGTCTAAAGTTTGCGAATTCCAGATTTCAAAAACACGCGCATGGAGACGGTATTTTGTGGTAGGTATTATAGGACATATAAAAACTAATTTTATCTTTAAAATTCCATTTCAAGGCAGTGCAATGAAGGGACAATGCATTAATGGAAAATATTCAATTTTGTGACTTCGTGAGTAAACGTTAAGCTTTAAAGTGTTTGGGGCAACAAATTAAGCTGCCAGCTTAGTAAGATCTCGAAAAATTTTAAATGGTATATTTGAATGTTGAAATCTGTTTTAACTTTTGCAAAATTGACCTTAAAAAGAAACCTGACTCTACAGATTATCGTAGCCAATAGCCTGGTAGTGGTGTTGATGCAGGTGCAATCTAACTGCCACATTCTGTAAAAGTAGATTTGCACATTGTTCCAATTATTTGTCACATAAGTAATTTTTTGGGTGAAAGGGACTTGAGGACATTTAGTGACATAATAGTGCTATTAATGATGTGATCTGTTTTGTAGAAATTGAGTTTGAGAAGTATGTGGAGCGTTGTCGTCGACATTCTGAGCACTGTCCAAGTCCTGTGGAAATGCCATCCCGTCAAAGTCCCAATCTTGCCATTTCACCTGCTGCCATTTCGCCACTTAATCGCGAACCAAACCAAGAAGAGAAAGTACAGTTTCTCAAGTGTTTATTTTTACAAGGAACACCGAAAGATAAGAAAAGAGGTAAAAACACACTTTGTTCTTTCTTTTGTTATATAGTGCGGACCCGTTTTTAAAAAGGCGCATGACATATTTATTATTTGCGGTGCTAGAGGTTAATTTCTTGGACCGTCAAGACAAATGTCTGCAATTTATTAACAAATTTTATCACAATGTTCTTGTAAGCAGGATTTCTCATCCAGTATAGTTTGAAACTGATGTTTCAAAAAAACATGCAGTACTGTGCACTTTTAGCTGCTATATGTTGCAGAACCCCTTTATTTAAACTCTTACAGAAATATTTTAGAAATTTGTTATAAATCTATGCACCAGAAGTGGAGATAATGGTACGGTACCATATCTACAATTTTATTTTGGCTTGAAACATTTTTATCCTGATATTGTTGTGTGGGTAAAGACTTCAGTCATGTTACGCTCACTATTGTTCACTTTTTTACGATAAGTTTTCACTATTGAGATCTAATTTCGGGTGCAATATTGCTGGAAGCCCTGCATACACCATTTTGAAGTTTTTTCCTCAGGATTTCTGATGGTCTAACCTACAAGTTACTAGCTATAACCGTTCAGAAGTTATGATGGAAAATATAAAGGTGGAGAAGCTTTGTTATGCCCAAAACGAGTTTCCAACTTCCGTGCACTACTAGTCCATGTGAACATACTTGTATTTTGATAAGTATACGAATCTGTGAGAAGTGCATTTTATTTAAAAAAGGCTGATTGGTGTGGTACATTTTTGTGCTATTTGGAACTGTTCGGAGTTCGGTTCATTTAAAGTTTGTTCGGTTCGGCCAATAACTTTGTGTTCGGTACAGCCTTATTCCTAACTGACATGCAAATGATTGTATCGAAAATGTGAGATTCTTATGGGACGTGAAGTTGATTGACATATTCGTACGCATCCTGATGATCGTACTCTTATATCTTTTTCATCCCTAGATCAAGAACTTGTGTGGGAAGCAGTTGTTGAGGAACGTATGCGACGAAGAGGCTATTTGGCTTCTTGTTCCCAGCGGTCCGTTGCAGGTTAGTCTCCTCACTTTAGAACAAATATTTAGGAACTTTCATATTTTAATTTACTAACTTCAATTGAAGGTATGCGCCGGGGAACTAAGCGCAAGTTACAAGAACAGCATGGCACTTCATCAATGCAAGCTGCTTCTTCCGCATTACACGCAGATCATTCGCGGCTTCAAGTACCCATTGTAAAACTACCCAAATTTACCAAAGGTAATAATGGCAAATGTTGTTCATATTTTATATTATTGTTATTGTAATTATTTGCATAGTCCTCAAATTGTCTGAATTGGAAAAAAAATGTGTCTTATTAGTGTCCAATTAGCTGCTAAAAGTCAGTCCAAATACGGAAATAATATTTTACAGGGTGAATCAGAAGTCACATAGAGAGAAAAGACTTAGTCAAAAGGACTTCATGCTTTTCTATTAGATCCACAACCATCTAATTGATCTCAAGAGCTTCCTATTTAATATTTTTATTCATATTTACAACAACTAGAGGTCACTACTTCTTCAGATATAGGTCTGACTGAATATCCGGCTATCACAAATTTAAAGAGAAGGTCATTCTCTGCTGTAAATCACTGCCTACGGATGTAGTTGCGGCCACGTCCCTGATTCTTTCAAAGCTTGTCTTGTCATGTTCTTGATAATCCCCGCGTTCTAACCTGTTATATTCGAAGTTAAATGGGCAATGTTGCGCCGTTGTCAATGTTCTCGATACTGTAGTTTGTTCAAGCCATACCAAAATGGGAGTTTACTTATGTGGTGTTATGCAGTGCCAAAGGCGTTCCAGTTTTCTTCACAGCCAACTGATTTCACATGGCCTTTACTAACTGCCTTCCTCAGGCTTGAGCCGTGAGACTCGTGCACAAACAGTCCAACTACTGCTCCAAAGAACGTTAAGATATGAATTTCCCTCCAAGCCTCAGGACTGCCTGACAGATGAACTAGTAGCTCCTGTCTGGAGGGCCCCCCCTGCATGGCCAAAAGGCTGTGACGGGGGAATATATACTGACTTGTACATTGCAGAGTTTTCATGGGCAATATGGTCCCTTCCTCTTCTTCAACCGATTAGTTGCTCACCTTGTGCCCTGGGAATCGGTTACCAATGCTCCCTTTGTCCTGGAGACAATTCGAGAGCGCTATCTTTCAGAGTTTCTCTCCAGGCCAGTGTTGGTGGAGTTTCCTCCTTTGTCGGCACAGAGACAGAATCCTGAAGAAGAAGTTTCTCTCCTCGTAGAAAAAAGGGTGGTTCAATAATTGGAATTTCCTCTATAATACAGCTCAATTTTTGTAGTGCTGAAGAACTCCGGGAGCAGTCACCTTCTGTTCAGTTTAAAAGCCTTAAACCCATCATTTGCCCGTTCAACACTTCAAGATGGAAACGCTGCAAACGGTGTGAGATTCCCTACAGCAGGGGCAATTCACAGTGAGTGCAACCCAGATTTTAAAGCCAGTCTTTAAGTCATATGTATCTCAGGGGAATGTCAAGGTCCGCATATCTCAACTACGGGCTGCTCAGAGATTGTGTGGAAGACGACTTTTGGTAAACCTGGATCAGTCATTCATCTCTTACGCGACTTCGATTTTGGCTAGAATCTCCCAGTAAAGATTACTCCCAGCACAGATCTTCCTTGGGACTCTTTTCGACTTCCATTCAGGTTTGGTGTTCCCAACTCAAGACCTCGTGGACCCTCAAGCATGGATGACAGACACGATGACGGCTTCACGGGCCTATGTGTTCGCCTACATCTTCCCTCCTTACGTCCATTTACCACTGATCCTGGAGATCACAAAGATGGTACGGACATTTGTCCACAAAAAAGTCCGTAACGTTGACGCTCATTACTGTGGAACACTGCATTAAATTTACTTCCAACAGAGTGGAAATTCTCCATATTTCGCTTACTTCCACACTCCAGATAGTTCCTTAGAAGACTGCAGGCTGCAGTCGAAAATTAGCTAGGTAAGGAACTATCTGGGGTGTGGAAGTAAGCGAAATATGGAGAATTTCCACTCTGTTGGAAGTAAATTTAGGACATTTGTCCTCGTCACTCCAGATTGGCCAACTGAACCATGGTTTATTCCTCTTCTGGAGCTCCTGATAAACTACCCCAGGAAGTTACCCATAGAGGAGAATCTGCTCACCCAGAAGAAAGAAGGTTTATCCGCCAAGCACTACCAGTCCTAAAAATTCATGCCTGACTGCTGACCTTCTACCTCCTCCAGGCAGACAACCTTTCGGAGGATGCTACCAACCGCATTTTCTGTTGCGTCCGAGGGAGTACACATAAGATCTGTGAAGGCAAGTGCTTTGGTGGCATCGTTGGGTAAAAACCAGACTGATTCCCTGGTTCCATCTCTAACAGTTCTTCAACCACCTCTTTTTGTCTGGGATGAATATGTCCACCATCGGCTTTCAAACTTTATACTCAAAGCAGCTGGACGCACTTTGGTCGTAGACAACTTCAAAATCACTAGTCCCATTAAAGCCTATGGTGTGGGAAGAACTGTCAGAAGAAAGCTGTTTTCACAGTGGGATCTTCCTACGTTACTAACAAGCCTTCTCAAGTACTCTTATGAGCCTTTGGGACAAGCATCGTTAGAACTTCTTACTCGTCTTCCTTCTCGTCCTGGCTTGTAGAAACGTTGCAGTGAGCTTCAACCACGCAACAGAACGAAAACTGATGTGCGCATTGGCCCTAAACACCTTGCCATAAGCCTCGTTCCGAGTGAAGAAGCATGCAACTTCTGAAGCAGTAAAGTCCTTCACGATTGCAGCTCTAGGTCCTCATACGGGGGATGAAGAAGAGAGACTGTAGTGCCCTGGTAGTCCTGTTGCAACTAAGAACCCGAAGTGAAGAAAGGGCCGAACGGATGTATTCTTCCCTTACAGATTCAATACAGAACAAACTACTACAGCTATATAGCTGCTTGTATCCATTCAGTTATAGAATTATGCTGACGAATCCACATACAATGATAGTGTCAAAAAGACCGCCCATAAGATTCAAGCTTTCTGTGCCTCCTAGGCTGCTTAACAACCGAGTCTCCTTAGAAGAAATCCTTCAGGTTGCCTGCTGTAAGTGTGAAACCATTTTCATTTCATACTACCTGTAAGACTTGACCACCCAAGTGGCTGCTTTGTCTTCCCTCGTACCACTCTACGTACACCAGATGATCCAAGGCAATCGCAGGAAATCCATCAACTAACCCAAGAGGCGACGATGGCAAATTCCCACCATCCACTTTGTTGAAGTCTCAGCTATGCAAAATTTAATTTAATTTAGTTATTCTGGGATGAAAACATGTGATTTACCAAATCCCAGCCAGAATTAGTAAATCACTTTTCCTTCCTAGAATACCTACCTCAGCCTGTCTCCTCTCATTGTTGCCACTGGCCAAGACAACAAAAAATGGCCGCCAATCTATGCAAACGTGGTAGTTGAGGTGCTTGGATCATTGGGATGTTGGGATAGAAGCCAGTTTTTTTTAACTCTAGTCTGAAATTTTCATCCTAATGCAGACAATATTTAAATACTCAAGGAAGGAAGGAAACAAGCTCCGGAGGTGTAGATGATTTCACATTTTTAAGTTCATGTTTTGTGTTAGAGGAGGTTTTAAAACAGAAAGCAAATTCTGTGCACATTGTAGCTAACGTCTTTTAGGTGTGAAAAACCCACGTGGTCTTGGAGTCCCTTATGGGTAAGAGTTTCTTTCTTGCACCCATTTCACCCTTTTATTTAATTTTCCAGAAACCCCGAAGTTGTTGAGCAGCAGGGGTTCGGCCAGTGCACCGTCATCCATCTTTCCACCGGGAATTAAAAGCGAGAGACGGTTGGTGGTGCTAACGAGTGCTTCAGATGGCAGCCAGCAGGTTAAAGATTTCGCTCAAGAATTTCACGAATCTGTTCTTCAAACAACTCAGCAACAACAGGCACGGAAATTAGGTGAGAGAGAAAAGCCACATGTACTTAAAACCTTGAAGCACACCTTAATTCCTCCTAAATTTTATACAGTTTCATTGGGAAGTGAAGCAGTCATGCAAATTGCTTGCAGACATATTAAGAAATTTTTTCAATGAACTACTTTTGGAGAAAGTAAAAAAATTATTCATTACTTTGACATTGTTTGGCATTTTAAAACAAAGGAACTAAAGGTGGCGTTGACGTCGTGGCGTACACCTCTAACATGTTGCAGCGACCTCAACTGACAATTCCTATACCACTGTAGATGCTTCTCACTTAGCAGTACGTTGGAAGTTGTGGAACCATACTCCTTTAAGTTTTCTGTGAATTTTCCAAAGAAGTATAATATCTACTTCACGTTATTTATGGTTATAAAGGTTTTTGTATAGTTACTGAGGCAATTAGTTAGCTTAGTGATTATGTCATCTTATTGACATTCTCGGACCCATTGCTACCCAAAGCTCAAAATGACCTTGTATTAACCCCTTCCACTCCAGGGGGGTTCTTTTTAAAGTCCTTTGTGCATATAGAGCGGTAACATGATAAGATCTCCAGTATCCTTAGCTCAAACCAATTTCGCATCCTCTAACAACTTGGCTGTAATTTGTTCGCTTCACTTGGGTTCCAGGGGAACCGTCATGAGTTTTGCTTTTTGTCGCTAGACTCGGTGGTTATTGTAACTTTTTGCTTAGGCGTGTGCACCATGGTGTGGAAGGGTTTAAAGAAGCAAAATTATTGTAATTCTTGCATTAATTTTTATCTTTAAATTTAATGCGTATTTACAAATTGTTTTTTTTTTATTTATTTTTTTTATTTATGTTACTCAGCTGCTATGCCCAAGATGGTGGCTGCTACGGAAGCAACTACTTTTAAATGGCCTGGCATTGAAGTGATTATCGAAGCCTATGAACGTCATGCACAAGGTAAGCTCGATGGAATTTTATTGCAAACTTTGTCTGTTGATGGTATTATTGCAGTTCAGCCGTGAAAAATACAACGATAGGAAAAAAGGTAATCTAGTTTTTGAGATTTTGATGCATATAGAAAGTATGGCTTATCCTGCAAAAAAACTATCTCTACTTTGTAAATCAGACCAGAATAGTCGATAGCTGTCAAGAGACAATCGGTTTTGGAGAAAAATGAGGTACCTTATTTCTTTTTAAGTAGGTTTGTCACTTGATACCATTTGCATGTGTGAGTGGTTCAATATGTGTGTATTCCAAACAACCTACAAAAGAAAATCAGTTTGTTCAATTCCTAGTAAAACTTGTTTGTAACGAGGGTTGAGGATAATAATATTTCATTTATTGTAACTAATTTCTTAAGAACTTGTACAAATAAATTTTACTTTAGGCCTAATTAAGGGGGGAACCTTACACAAATTAATTTTATTTTAGGCTTAATTAAGGAGGAAGAAGCTAAATTTCTTATGGACTGAGCAGGTCAATGTGTACAAAGTTTTCAAGTTTTAGGATTATAATTAAAAAATGAGTTAATAGCTTTTACTTAAAACCATTAGAAAGCTCCCGTCAAGATGATGAATTTGGTACACTAGCATACTAAAATCGGTCAAAAATTGGCGAGGTTACCTCATTTTCACTGGATTCAAATTTTTCGAGTATGGATGCGAGCTGCATTCAAGTACTAGTTTTATACCAGGCACGAGTATCGCACATCTCTACTGTCCAGTCCTTCTCCCTCCCGGAGTTAATAGTGGACTCTTCCGCTGTCTACCAGCACCTGCAGGAAGGCCTCTCTTCTCTCCCACTTCCCTCTCCTCTCACAGCAATTAAAAGGATGTCCAAATTTGCCTTTTTGAAGTCGTTCAAAAAGGTTTTACTGTATGTGGATAACTTCATAATCGTGGAATTTTCTATGATAAATGGCCAGATGTAAGTTTAGAAAATGGATTATGGGTTTACTTCTTACCCACCGACGATTTTTACCAAATTAACTGTGTAAGCGCACGAGTGTTTAATCGGCGTTTAATACACGATTTACGATAATGAAAACATTTTATTGTGCTAGCTTACTCATTTGTAGTTTCGCTACTGACACTTGTTTTTCTTGATCACTCAACAATTCTTCATTCTAACTGGAAACTATTTGTTCACTTGCGTACCTTACATTGGCTTATACTCAAATATAAGAAAAGTAGCATTTTTGGACTTGTATATTCCAAAGAAATAAATGGCTGACATTATAAGACAGGTGACTTTAACAAGGTTTGGTGTTACATTTATATTTGTATACTAGTAAATGTACCTGGTACTGGATTTGAAGCTCAAAATTGTAATTAGTAAGGACAATTTCAAAATATATTTAGTTTTTGCGAAATAATCCAGCCAAAAAAAATTGAGCAAATGGCTTGAGGTTAGCACCATTGGATAGCTCTCGAAAAAATGATTCGGATGGTGTATTCAAACATCAAACATCAAAATTTGACCGAGTTATGAATTTCAACGAGAGTATAAGACGATGTTGCTGTTTTAATGGTATAAATTTGAAAAAAAGTACCATCTTATATTCGGGGAAGTACGGTAGATTTTGAAATAGTGTTTAAATACTTCGCCATGCTTACTGACTGCCTAACAGCTGTACCAATCCTTGGATATCGGTGTGCATAAGTCTCATCACTGTTTTTATCTTCATCGCATTACCAATTCTTGAGTGCTGAAAACCTTTTAAAAAAAAACAACAACCAATTCTTTGATTCAACTATTTTTTTAATATTTTGCCTGTTGCACAGAGTGACAATTAAAAACTTCCTTTCACTTTAATTTATAATTTACTTATTATGTGTGCAGAACACAAGTTGGAGCAAGAAGTGCTTCTAGAACAATGCCAGCATAATCGGTCCACAAACCAACAACTCACCTCACAAATGGAGCAACTGAGGATAAAAATGACGGTAATGAATGCTGCAACTCTAATTTTGTTTACTTAAGTTGTATGATGTCAACAACAACCAGAATATTTTTTTCCATATTGTGAAGACAAGGTTAAATTATGGTGATTAGACTAAGTGAATAGTCCGTCAATGTAGTGAAAATTTGGCACCAAAAGTTTGTTCTACTGCATGTTAGCATGAAATATGTTCAGCTGTGATACTGTATTGTTTATTTCTTGGCGATTTAACAGTGAAACTTGTTTTGACATTAAGTGTGACTTGTTTTACTGCTGGGCATGTATGGATGACGCTTTTAGAGTTTTTAGTAATAGTCATACCAAGTTACCAACCCTGGCGAACTGTATCGGATTTATCACCCGATGTCATGGTTGCCTAACCTGGCCCTCCTTGGCTTGCCAGCAGCCAGATCCCATATCTAAGTAGAAGGTCCCAGGCTACTTCTTTGAGAGACTGAGATGAGGAAACATGGCTTCCGAACGCACTTGTTTCTTGGTTGTATCTTAATCGCAGTAAATCCATTTAATCATCAACCATCATCATCTCGGTGCATTCAATTTGTGATGTCGCAGATCCGGGCACCAGCGGGGCATCACACCGATGGGCGATATCCGCACATGGCCAATCCGCGAGAACTACGTCAAGACGGCCGAGACACTATCAAGACGTAGTTCGAGCGGATTGGCCATGTAAGGGATATTGCTTATTGGCTCATAAATCTGATACAGTTCGCCCCGGGTGGTATAACTAATTTATCGCACAGTGCCCAACTTTCGAAATGAAAAATAAAATTGTGGTATAAATGGAAAGTTTGCTTTCATAGCTGAGTGGTTTATGCAAACATTACGTCGTCACGTTTGCATTAGTTTGTAATGATGCAGTCTGGTTTGAAGCCAATACCATTTCGGCAAGGGGGATGTTTTGTGTCTTGAGGATGGGATTTTCTTTAAAAATTTTGAATTCAGTGGACTGATGTCTGCTATCATGTTGCACATCACGGAAACTTTATCATGAAAAAATTACATAGTTTACCTCAGTCACGTCATGTGACATCAGCAGACTTTACTGTGCATGGCATCCCCACCACCACACTTTAGTGTGGCGATATGAATATCATGCACTGTAAAGTGTGGTGCTATGGGATATATCCCTGATCCTTTTTAGCACTGTGAAAGTTAGGGAACGTGCGATAAATTATTTTAATGCATGTGATCAATTACTGTTGCTTACTGGTATGTACATTTTAGTTCATGTAAGTTAACCACTGACCCCAATAAATTTTTGTTGTGAAGTTTTCAGACTTCATGGAAACCCTGCAGAACAGTTTTTACCTGGCTATCTACTGCATATAAAATGATTAATACGAGTTTTATTTAATTTACAGGAATTGATTAGAATAAAGCGTAAATTGGATGAAGAGCGGCAAAGCCATCAAACAGCCATTGATAACCTCAAGCGGTGCCTTATGCTTGTTCGGTAGTGGCTGGTTTGCAGGACTTACTATTTATTATGATGCAAGTGACAGGCCGAACCTGGGAACAATGTGCGATTGTTTATGAATTTAAAGTTACAAGCCGTGCAAGTAGCTTACATCGGCCGGCAGTTTCCCGGTGATATCAGTGTATAGCATTCCAAGACAATTGATTCCATCAATTCACTGGTTAGATTCTAGCTTAACTATTTTGAAATAATGACACTTTCTTATGTCAAGTGTATTCAAACCACAAGTCAATGCACGGGGTTCACCACTTCACCCACTGTTTTGCTAGAAGAGCTGCAATACTGCACAAGTGTAGATGAACACTATTCTTACGATTAATGTGCTTCAGGGATACATTGCGTCAATCCGACCCATCAGTTTTCTCTTTTACTTGTAAATATTGTAAATGTTTCTCTTGGAAAACACTGCTCCTCATTCCTTGTACAGATATCCATTCCTCTCATTCTTCATATCATGCATTCCGTCAACAAAATTAAAATTTACTTATTTGTACATCCTTGTTTTACATTGTTAACTGAGGTAGTAGAATAAGAACAACTTTGAGCAAGTTGACTGCATAAACAAAGAAATACGCACAATTTCCTGATCAAAGATATTTGAACAGTACAATACCTTGCCCCACCAACCACTGAATTTTAATGATGACCAAAGTTTTTCTATTAGTGTGCCTGATGAAGACAGTCGTCTGAGTTTAAAGTGGCACTGTCACCGATTGAAAGCAGACGAAATTTGATAACATCTAGCGCTATGTAGTACCATCTAGCTCTTGCTTGCACCAAGTGAAGGAATGCATAACGGCATTTCTTTTAACGAAACAAACAAGCCACGACATCCGTAATTACTAAGTGAAAATTTGGTTCGTCCTCGTGCACCTGGGAGCAAGCTATAAAAGTTAACAATATCATTGCCGCTAGATGGCGCCACGGTATTTTCGTTCCCATTTCAATCGGTGATAGTGCCACTTCACATCTCCAGTGCTATTGACTATCGAAAATTTGCAAGATATTGTGCTGTTCAAATAACTTTGATTTTGCAATTGTGTGTAATTCTTCGTTTACGATGCCTTCCAGCTTTCAAGGTAAACTTCGCAACATTTTTTGATTGAAATTTCAAAAAAGAACTTTTGCTATGAGTTCTACGCAAGTGGTAGTGTTATTTTTCCCTCAAATGAAATGACTGCGATAAAGAGAAGAAAATGTTAGCCATACAAAGGAAAATTGGTTCTTCAACATGCTTCATTATTAAAAAAAAAAAAAATACAAGAACTGGTGTAGCCTCAGTAGCTCAGCCAGAGCATCAACAGTGTGAATTCTGGGGGTCCCACCAGTCTGGAAAGTCGAGGATTGGGAAAATGTTCAAGAAAGCTACCCTTTTTAGTGTATGGGCAGGGAATGCCAGGGAATTAACTTTTATTTACAAAAATGTCGTTTTTTTTGTCCCTTGGGTTGAAAACTACGTTCCTATTTTACACCTTCCTTGAGAGCACATGCTAGCCAAAATCAGCCAGTTTTTTGTGGAGCAAGGAACGTTTGAGTGTCAGCACTGAAATTCATGTACGGAGTGATGGGCTGAAATGAACGGACAGTTGCCGAGAGATACCATCGCAGCTTGGAAAAAAAAATTCAATACAATTGGCTAGAAACTAGTCCAGGAGTCAAAGTGGGTTTTTTCCCCCAAAAAGTTGGAACAGAGAAGAAAAGTTTTTCCCTCAAAAGTAGGAACTAACGCTAGTTTGTCTGTTTGAAATGTAACACATCGTAAGTTCTCTACATATACCAACTTTGAATGAAAAGGCTAACTATGTAGGCTAACCACGAGATCGTGTGGACAGCTTTCATCCTTCATCATTAAAACGATTCAATTTATGCTTGGTTGGTTGGGGGATGATCAGCTTCTCCTCTGAAAGGAGAAGACTACAAATACGAGAAGTTTGTCGAAAGAAAGAAAATTAATCTGTACGTTGTGTAGGCATATTTTTAAAGTCCGTTCTGGGTCCTAAATGACTGAAAGAAGACCATGTGCAGCAGTCGGCAACAAGCTGCAACAATACATGACGTCATGATTACTGACCAAATTTTTACGAAATTATTTGAAACGTCCATCAACAATGGTCTGGCAGCAACGGACCAACGAGAAGCGAATCAAATTGTAATAATAATATTATAATAATATAGGCAGAGACAATGATTTTCCGCGGCCATCAATCACAGTATTCCGCGGGAACAAATTGTCGTTTTCCGCGGCCAATTAAAAAGTTATATGAAGAAGAAAAAAAGTTAAATTTTGGTGTATGATCAGTTGCTTAACAGCTAAAAAGATGTAGTTGTTTGTGCACAACAATTTGTGTGCGTCTCAACAATATAGAATTAACATAAAACTTTACATTTTTTCCTTCACCTGCTATTATGAATACCTAATTATTGAAAAAAATCCAAAAATAAGACAAAATCCGCGAGTATTTGGGATTTCCGCGAAAATTTAAATTTTCCACGATTTCCGCGATTTTGAAAATGGTGCTACTCATGGTGAGGTTGGCATGACACTAAGAAATTTCAAGCTAAATCAATTACTGTTAATTCCGCGATTTTTTAAAAATTCCGCGATAGTGGAAAATCATTGTCCTTGAATATAGGCAATCTATTCACTCAAAAGTGAAAAAAGGAGATGCAAGGGCTCGACTTAGAGCAATCCTAAATTAAAAAAACACTGCAAATAAAATTTGGGGAAAGGTTTACGAAAAGAGAGGTATGTGTTTCTGGATGATGTAAGAGGCCACTAAGGTTCAGTTTTGTTAATTTATGCTTAAATGATGGAAGCGATGGGGCCGAGACAATCTCTTCACTAAGAGTTCCAAACTAGGATGATTCGAATGGCAAAGGAGGAGGACTTTGTTTTGAAACGGGGGAGACTGGTTCCTACGAGTCTTAGAAAGTGGGCTGAGCTCAAGCAACGGCAGGTCAAAATGTAACATTCCGAATTTTGAAGGTCACCAAAAGGTCGGCTTTTAAGCGACGACACTCGAGGGACAGTCAAGTGATAAGAAGCCAATAGAAAAATCTACTCAACAGGACGTAACGAAACAAATTTTAAATAAGTGAAAGAAGAAAACTCATGTAAACTGGAGTACAAACAGAAATTACTAGTGACGTGTGGTTGTTGGTGATTACATTGATTCAGTCACGTTTCTAACGAGCATAAACAAAGAGAAAAGAAAGAGTAGGCGCAGTTACCGTTTGTTTACGAACTGAAACCTTACGAAAAATATATCCTACACTGGTCATTTGCTTGATCATTGGACTCATTTTTGGTGTGGAATTGTCTGCCTTCGCATAAGTGTTGCAACAAGAAATATCCACCGAATGAGCGAGCCACTCGGCTAGTCTATGTAAAAACAGTCCCGCGTCAAATTCATTCTCCGCACAAAACTCGCTACTGTACCTGTCTGATGAAATTAATCTAACTTAGAATAACAACAACAAATAAACGTAATAAGAAAAATGTACAAAATTACAGCAGTTAAGTCCAAGCCTCAAAATTCAGTGTACCGCCAATCTTCCAGTTAAGGCAAGTAAGTAATGGTTGCATTTGGAACTTCTGCCAATGAGCTTTGCAAGGAGGAAGACGACATCTTTTCTCCAAATTTTTTTATGTTGACTTATTACACTCAAAAGGGACAGGGCCCAACACAAGCATGAACAAAAAGTAGGTAGTAAATTAGGAACTAAGAAAAAAAGAAGGAAAAGTAGGAATACTTTGACCTCTGCTAGTTACTAAATTTTTCTCGAAATAGTATTGGCAAAAGGCAAAGTCAGGGAATGGTACATATCTTTCTTATAATTTGACATCATTGTCATGTTACTTTGGTTTTAGGAGAATACTCACACTGAACAGGGTAACGCAAACCAAAAAGCTTGTAATAGTCAATCGCAGACGAATTTTCGGTGGCCTATGTACTGCACTTCTTCAGGCTAAGCCCAGAGTTTGCATCAACAGACTTTTTTTTTTGTATTCCGTTGATGTTTTTTGAAGCAGAACTAGCCGGGCTCAGCCTGACGGTTGCAGTAAATTTAGGGCACTGAAAATTCGCCTGTAATTGACTATTAGAGACTTTTGGTTTATGTTATGCTATTTAGTGCGAGTAATGGTACGTAATTTTTTGGTGGAACCCCGAGTAGTAAAGAGTGCAGCAGTGCTCTAAAACAACAATTTCAGGGTCCACTTTTGATGTTAAACCACACATACTTCAGAGCCCGAAGTAATCGTGAGGATTTTCCCAACAAAACCTGAAATATCTGTAGGCCAAATATTATTTAGTACCATAAACTGACTATTGAATACTTGTTAATACGAAATGTTTTAGAAAAACACGTGATTTACCACTCCCAAGACCGTGACGGTAAATCTGTTTTTGTCCCTAGAATGTCTACCCAATTACAGTTTTGCATTAAGACCAAATTCCTTACACAAGAGTTTAAAGTGATGCTTCTTCCCTACCAACATAGCTGGATCCCAGCATTCCAAGTACTGAGTAATAGCCATCTTGAATGTTGGAGCGTACGTTGTTTGCAACAATGAAGGGAGACAGGGTGAGTAATTGGATACGTATTCTACGGACAAAAACAGATTCCCATTCTGGTTGGGGAATGATGAATTACCAAAGCTGCACCAATACCAACTTTGTCGATCCAATTCCGAACCGGGCCCACTAGCCAAAATTGTATTCCCTTATTCATCAATGGTGTATGCTAATTTTGTGAAAAAGAGAAACAATTATTAAAGCTCGGCCGACAGCAGCTTTCACCAATACGATCCGATACCTCAATGCATTACTCCCTCTAAAGTTATTCAGAAACAAAATTCGATGAAAAATTCCTTGTCTCAAAGCTCTATGAGCAAGCTTCTTGTAGTGAAGTGCATTTTTTGGAACTTCTAGTTTTTGGTTTTTGCTAAATAATTAAGAGAACAAATGAAGCTATCGCTCTCGAAAAATGGTTCAAATGGTGTACTGGAACGTCAAAAGTGGTAAATTTTTGGTGAAAATATAGCAAAAACCAATATTTGACCAAAACAGTTAGCCGATGCCAGTATCGGCCGAGACTTAATAATTATTAAAATGCAAATTTTTTTAAATAGTAACCAGCATTTAAAGCTAGCCAGGTAGATACTCGGTGATTATCACGCATGTCGTTATCTCTAACGGTTCCAGAGTAATCGATAATTCAGCAAAAGCTGCAGATACCGATCCAGTAAATATCGGCATCGCAAATATCTGCATCGTATCCAGTATGGGTATCAGTGCAGCCTTATTGTTTTTATCCCAGAATATCTACCCCCCCCCCCCCCACCCCAATTAAAATTTTCCACGGTTGAGACTTGAAACTACCTTATAAGCCGCACACCGATTAAAGGCCAAAAAGAAAAACGCAAATTTATGAGGTAATTGACTTTTAAATTTTCCTTATTATTTTTTCCTTAACTTTTTACCAATCACTGTGAAACATGGCTGATAAGCCAACAATTGCAAAAACACAGCAAATACATGGCTGAAGGCCTCAATCGCTAGTCACTGTTACTTGCCACTTTGCCATCTTCAGAGTTAACACTACTACTCCTTTTGTTGCCCTATTCAACATCATCTCCTGGAACTTCTTATTCTGCAGCTTTGTCCTCTGTTCCATCAAGAGCATTGCTGATGCAATATTTTTTAAAACCACTTTTAAGAAATCTTTTAAAAAAATACAAGTTAAATGGTTTTTAGAAATAACTTTGGAACGAGTGCAGCTAGTTACTTGTTGTTTGGACCTTTGGAAATCTGGCGAATAACCGGTTAAAGTGGCGTATTTGAATGTCAACATCAGTAAATATTTAGCGAAATTATCGTTGTATCCGCGTAAACGCCGCAGGTTGCTTTTTAGGACAAAAATATATCGAAAAATGATACAACGATAATTTCGCTGAATATTGACTGATGTCGACATTCAAATACACCATTTTAACCGGTCATTCGCCAGATTTCCAAAGGTGCAAACCACAAGTAACTAGCTGCACTCGTTGCGGCACCATGTACCGTAAAGACACACATATAAGCCGCAGGTTGCTTTTTAGGACAAAAATATATCGAAAAACGTGCGGCATATATGCGTGTCTATACGGTACATGGTAGGCAGTTCCCGTCATCGCTTCCCGCGGGAGTTTGGGATTCCTGCGGTTGCCTTGACTCTTCTTCTGTACGGAGAGATGTACAAGAGAAAACAAAGCAGCTTCATGGGTAGACATGTTATGGCCACGCGGTTAAACGGTTGGGGTGCAAAACAAGCCGTGAGATCATCATGGTCTCTCAGGAAGTGCGAAGTGAAGCTAGTCAAGCTTTTCCATTCCCAAGTGGACACAGTTGATGGTGACCGAGAATTTGTGCGTGTCCTCAGGTGAATCCTGTGCTAGATCTGCTGCGGATGAACAAGACTGTATGCTCCTTTCCCTACTACAAATCCTTTTATGTATCAAGGGAGTAGCGCATGCCCTAATGGGGCGCTGTGACGACACTCCTGGTCTTCACCAAACCTAGCGGTAGAAACGGGAAACTTCAGTGGTTCGAGAAAGACTTTAAACTTCTCTCCCACCCCATCGGTCTTGATCAAAAGGATGACTTTGTTCCCCTAGGTGAACTCTGGTCAAGTCCAGGTTCACGTTCCAAGTGCAGAGACCATTTTGAAGCTGGTAATCGTCCAACTTCACTGGCTCTACCCATATCTGGGCAATTGGATCCTCTGGAACTTCTGTCCAGTGGCGATCATTAAAGATATACAATTTTGACGTCGGACGCTACAGGCTCTGGGCCACTGGTTCCTCCTCCCCATGATGATACGATCACACTGGGCATCCTAGATACCAGGATACAGTAGATTTTGCATGTACGCCAGCCAGGATCATAATCTTTAAACGGTTGCACAGACAGTGGAAGCTATAGTGCGAATATCACGTGCGACCCAGTAAGTACTGGACACGAAAGTGGCAAAATTTAAATTTCAAAGCAGGACGAAGTTGTTATTAATGTAGTCGGCAGTAAATAACGTAGTAGAAGCCATCTGGGTGATGTTGAAAATTTGCTGGATGTTGAAGATGTCCTTGATGTGAATTTTTGCGGAATTTTTGTTGTTGTTTTGATTACAAAAAAGTATTGTATTACTTGCACCTTCGTATAACCCACAATAAGTTAATCCAAAAGGTAACGACATTTGCAGTACGATACACTCTCGCGGCGAGTAAGCCTACCCGTCGTATAGTAAGAAATAAAACGCTGACAAAACTGAAATGAGTAGCAATTTATTATATAAAAAAATTTACCCGTTTGAGACATGGTTTGCCAATTTTTACCCATTCCTTTGTGGTCACTATATTTTCTTTGAAATAATTGACACTAATACATTGCAGAACTGAAAACTTGAATTTCCAAATATTTTCCTAGGGAGGACAGGAAGTAACTAGTCCCGCAGGTCCTTTGCCCATTCTTTGTCCCAAGGTTGCACTTGTTAAAGGTTCAAAGCCCAGATCATCAGTCTTCGCACCATATTGCCTAAGTTTACCTTCAAATGTCCGAAGAACCTCGTCGTGAGCCTGTTATGAAATATACAGACAACAAAATTATTGTGAGACTTTGCCTTTACCTGCATATTATTTGCTTGTGTTATTACATAACATCAAAAGTTCTTTTTATATATTGATACTTTTTGTATCTCCGTAAAAGTTCTGATACTCTTGACGTGCATGAATACAAAAATAAGCAGAATGTGCAAGCGCAATCTGTGAAAGTGTTCTGTCCATTACGAAATAAGATCTACCGGTACAGTATTTGCCTGGTTGAAGCAATTGTGTAGTTGAATTTGGCTACCCATGTACCCTGCTATTACCTTTTGGTCAATTTGGACACACATTAAAAAGTCCAAATTGACGAAGAATAAGGACATGTAATTTCCGCGATAATACTTGGCCCGATTTTGCGCTGAGTTTTGTTGTGATGAAAGTGATATTTTGCGGGATTTTGGTGCAATTTTGCGATGATGGATATGGTGGCTGAATTCGATAAAGCCATCTCCTTGGCTTGTATGTTGTCAAAATTACGAAAAAAAATCCAACGAAGCACAAAAATACGAATGCACAATTTCCAGCCCAACTTTGTAACATAACTCGAACGTGGCTGATAATGATCGACTGATCACTTACGGCAACCTTGTGCCAATAACATTGTTTGGTGTAGATTCACTGCTACCGGAATTTCGTTCCAGTAGCTAGTTGTCAATTATACTTGCTTGTTTTTCATTAAATTTACTTTATGAAAAATAAAGCCATTTTGCTGTACGTTTTGTGCTATTTACTGAATTTTGGGACAATTATTTGGGTGTTTTTGCATCGGTTAGTGATTGTTTACCTACCACTTCAAGAATAATTTGTGTAACTCATTTAGAGAAAATGTTGCGAAATTTGCGATTCTGCAAAATCGCAGCAATTACATGTCCTTAACGAAGACGTTAAAATTTTGGAATACGAGTCCAATACCAGATAAATATATTAGTATAAAAAAAGTTGGTCAGGGGTGTTCCTCACAGCATTGTGCGCTCTTACTTTTTCTTGTATAAATGAATGATTTTCCTTAGGTTACCGCTCTCATGTAATCTCTAATAATGAACCTCGCATTCCTGTTATCCAAGAAGGCTTCTAAAGTGGCACTATCACCGATTGAAAACCGTACGAAAATACCATGGCGCCATCTAGCAGCAGAGATATTGTTAACCTTTACAGCTTGCTCCAGGTGCAAGAGGACATAATAAATTTTCACTCAATAATTTTTTTAAGGAGGTCGTAGCTTGTTTGTTTCGTGAAAAGAGATGGCGTTGTGCATTCCTTCGCTTGATGCAAGCAAGTGCTAGATAGCGCTAGATGTTGCCAGATTCTGCAGACTCAATCGGTGATAGTGCCACTTTAAGTTTACAGATGTACAAAAGAACCTGATATGCTAGTATCGAAAGCTTGTCTTTTAAATTGTATAGTAGGGCAAGATTTGCTTGAATGACTAAAGGAAGGGCACATGAAAACAGGTTATTTGCAGCCATGTTGAAAAACATCTAGCCTTAATTTTAGACCAACAGTACAGACAGATGAAGAGCAAAACACTAAAGCCCCCCCCCCCAACAAAAAAAAAATCAATAAATGGAGTGAATGGGCACCGGCTGAGAGGCAATGGTATGCAGCTGAAGAGCTACAAAGAAAAAGATTTGCTGATGCAACATACAGGGCTAAAGACCGACAGAAAGTTAACCGCGCAAATGCAGTCTAAGAATAAAACTCTTTAAACAACTTCCTACCTTTGAAACACGAGCCAATTCCAATTGTAAGTCTTTAATTGTGTTGTTCTTTGTGTCAAGCAAATCCTACAAGATAAAACGTGATACATCCCTAAATAATGTTAGAGTTGAAAAAGAGGCAGATCTTTCCGTCTAATTCTATTTAAATTGTACCTCAAGTTTTTTGGTGACAGCCGACAAGGCAGCCGGATCCAATCCACAAACACTCAGTATTTCACTCAGCTGGGCCTCTTTCTTTTCGAGCGAGTCGGCTAAAGTTTTGAGTTTCTTCTCCAACACAACGTTCTTCAAAGTACTTTTTTGCTGAACTTCGTGGATGGCAGCTATAAATTTGGCATATATATCGTTGCGTTCTTTCTCAACCTACAGAAACCAAACATGGGTAAACATTAAAATTGCTTAACATTAACGTACTGCATGTTTTGATTACAAAATTAATTAATCCGTCACACGCCATGATTTGTTTACAAATAAACCATCCCAAGCTGTAATTTCCTGATGAAAAGTACGAGCGCTGACATCACCCATTCAAAAAAATCGTTAAAAAATATTAAATCATGTAAAGGACCTTTTTGTGTACAATTTGTTGCATTATAAAGGAAAACGAAATATCCTATTTTGTGGTAGTAAGGTAAATAAGGTCTACAAATAAGGTAGTAAAATTGTATAACGTCAAAGGACTTTATTGGTCTCCCAGAAACATTGCCTGATTTTTGCAGCCACACACAGCCGCTGTTTCAACACCCATTCCCGGTGCTGCATCGAATGCTTTACACCCCAAGTCGGTTGTCGATGATGGTGGTTTTTCCCCGTTACTTGATATCATTTGATAACGAATTGGAAGTGTGCCCTGGTGTAATAGAAGTCACCGCGGAAAAACGAAATGGTGCGAAATGTGCTTGTGGTTTTGACGGGTGGCAAAATACTGGGCATTGGGCCTTTTTTGGTCGCAGCCGCTAGGCGTTCGCCAACTGCCCCAGCGGCGCTGGATCAGCCGACGATGAGTTGGAGTTTCAATCGGCTTTGGAATCCGCGTTGGCTATTGCTAAAGCTCGTTTTGTAACAAGATTACAGCTGTTACAGGACAGCATTTCGGTGCTTTTGCAAGTACAGTATAAAAGGAAGAAACATGCTGCTGATTCTTCCCCGAATGGAAGCAAGTGTTCAAGGCATGATCATGCAGATTGTTTGCATCGCTCAGATCAAGGCAGTGGGTGGCCGTCTTTGTGAGCTGTTACGTTAGCGAAATCTCCGGCGCGCGATCCTTCTCACGGTGACAGACCGTGAATCAGTCAGTGAAATGCACGTCACCTTCGGAAGTTGCCATTTCGGAACAAAATATAACTTCAGCGCGAAATGAAGCTGCGGTGGGAGAATGACGCTATGGTGCGAAATGTTTTGGTGCCTATTTTGGTGCCGTCTTGTTACTATGACCTCTGGAACTGAGCGCAATAGCTGTACTTTTTAATTCACACAGAGCAAATGCAAACTTAGTCCTTAAGACCAAAGACCAAAGACAAATATTATGAATGAAGGAAAAAGGAAATCAACCAAAACAGCAAAAATCATACATTGTTACGCACAATTTCAGAATCAAAATACTGTACCAGTATTCT